>JAHPZR010007612.1:0-12500 GCA_019787425.1 Platygyra sinensis | reverse complement strand
GGAGCAAAATTGACCAAACATGGAGGGACTGACGACAACATCAAGAGCCGCCTAGAAAACGCTGGAGCAGCATTTAACAAACTTGCCAAGATCTGGAGAAGTGGCCAACTGAGCAAGAACAGCATATTCAAGTCCAACGTAATAGCAGTGCTGCCCTATGGAGAATGAACAAGGATGAGGTGAAGCTGGACCCATTCCTCCACAAGCACCTGTAGAGGGTGTTGAAAGATATATTGGCTGATGAGGGTTACCAACGAAGAAGTGAGGCAAAAAACTAGGACTGCATCACCAGTGAGCGGATTAGGAGACGGATGAGGCGCGGGATTTAAGGGCATGTATTGCGAAAGGACCACCGACAGACCAGACGCATTGCCCTAATATGGGCACCTGAGGGTACGAGGAGTAGAGCCCGGCCAAGAGAGTCATGGAGAGAGGCAGGAGATGGCCCTATTCTCTCAGAGGAGAGACAGGTCAAATGGTGATGATCTCCCTTGAAAAGCCTAGGTACGTTTGGGAAAACAATAACAATAACATTTAAGTTCAAAACTAAATACATATGTAAATAAATAACTTAATTAATTAATTAATTAATTAACAGAAACCAGCCAAATAATTGCGTACGCTAGCCGCTACAGTACCATTATCACTTCCACGATGCTTCTTAAAGAGTAGCATCGTGCTTTTAAAGAGAACCTCCACTCTTACAACAAGTTCACTTTGAATTGTTTGAAGTCGTTACTAAATCTCAAATTTTACTGGACAAGGTTAAAATGACATTCAAAAGTTACAAAAATTGAGTTAAGGTTATCGCCTATTTTCGCCTTTAAATTTCCCGTGCACCGCCATTTTGGATTTTGTGACGTCATGTGGTTGCCGCTATTGTTAGAAAGCAGAGCATCTTTTGTGTGAAACAACTGGGCAACCATATGACGTCATGTAATCTAAGATGGCGGCGCACGAGAAATTTAAAAGCAAATATAGGTGATAGGTGTTTGGCTTGATAGTGTGCTTTCCATGGATGTGCAAATAAATAACATCTGTAAAACTGCTTTTTACCACCTTCGTAACATAGCTAAAATTAGAAAGTTTCTTACGCACCGTCAGTGTGAAATACTTATTCATGATTTTATTTCGTCGAAGTTGGATTATTGTAACGTCCTTCTATCTGGCCTACAGCAGTCACAAATTAATAGACTACAACATGTGCAAAATTTAGCTGCCCGCTTGCTTACAGCCACCAGCAGATATGATCACGTTACTCCTGTACTTAGAAGCTTACATTGGCTACCTGTGTCCGCCCGTATTGACTTTAAGATACTTCTTCTTGTTTTTAAAGTATTAAATGGTCTGGGTCCTCTGTATCTTAGTGAACTGTTAGAACCACACATTCCTAATAGAAACCTAAGATCTTCTAAGAAAAAGCTCTTAGTTGTACCTAAATATAATCTTAAAACATATGGATATAGAGCGTTCTCTCATAGAGCTCCCACTTTGTGGAACGCCCTACCCGATGACATTAGGCAAGTGGATCTCCTAGAAACTTTTAAGTCTAAACTTAAAACCCATCTATTTAGGCAGTTCTTTTATTGATTTTTTTAAAAAAATTTTAATTTACTATTTAATTGATTTTATATTTATATCACCTTTATTGTAAAGCGCCGCTGGATCTTTGAGAAGCGTTGCGCTATATAAGCCATGTATTATTATTATAGGCAAACCCTGTTTTGCCTGACAATGATACCTCATCGTTGTGATTTAGACCGAAATTTGAAATGAGACAGTATTTCCTAGAATTTAAGGTCTGTTTGCTTTAAGAGTGGAGGTTTCCTTTCACTTCGCGAGGTTTGAATCAATTAACCTGAGACTAAAGCATGCTTTCAGTTTTTGAGATTATGGAATTTTTTTCAGCAACTGACGTCACAAAGCTGGCGTTTACAAGTTCAAAATAGAAAGGAATGCCTCCATTTGAGGTTGCACCTGCCTTCTGTCCTTCTGCTATATTTTTCACGGCCAGTGAGGCCATGGGCTAAAACCTCCTTCGACAACTAGTCTCGCAACAGAGGAAAATCCAGGAGCATTTAAAGGTTAAGTTTTCCTTTTACCATAATATCCAGAACTCATGTCCTTAAATGTTGTTGCACATCAAAGCTCTCACCAGACCTACAGGAACACTACAGTCAGCTACAGCTTTCTGAAGTAATTCCTATATTGTGTTAACAACCACCTCAGATAACTTCATAGGTGCAGCTGCTTGTTTGGACATCGCATTTCCAACCAATCATGACCTCAGATAACTAAGATCAATATCAGTATCTCGGCAACTGGGCAACTGCGCACCTACCCCTCCCCTAACCCAACAGTAAGACTAACTTATTAACTTATTATTACATGTTGGGTTAGGGGAGGGGTAGGTTCGCAGTTGTCCAGATACTGATATTGATCCGATAAATTCACAGGTCTACTGCTCGCTCCAAATACATCACTGAATACTTGAAACGCTGACTTATTCTAGGTTCACACGTTTAAAATTGAAAGAAATGCCTTCATTTGAAGTTGTACCTACGTTTACCTTCTGTTGTTCTACTACTTTTTCACGGCCAATAAGACCATGGGCTAAAACCTCCTGTAATAACTAGTACTCGCAACAGAGGAAAACCCATGGACAGGTTCAGATACGCCTCAAACAAGCAACACACCACTTAAAGGTTAAGTTTTCCTTTCATCACAAGATCCAGGACTTATGTACTTAGATGTAGTTGTACATCAAAGTACTCATGAGACCTAGTATAGGAACACAACAGTCAGCTCAAACTCTCTCAAGTGATTCCCGTGTTGTGTTAGCCACCACCTCGGATAACGTCATGGGTGCAGCTGCTCGTTTCGACATGGCATTTCCAAGCCACCATGACCTCAGAGAACTTCACAGGTCTGCTTGCTGTTCCACAAAGGAGATCAGTTACATGTATATAGAACTCAATACTTAAAACAGTCTTATTCACTCCAAGTCTGCAAGTTGAAAATAGAAAGAAATGCCTCCATTTAAAGTTGCACCTACCTTCTGTTATTCCACTACTTTTTCACAGGCACTAAGGCGATGGGTTAAAACCTCCTGCGACAACTAGTACCGGTACTCGCAATAGAGGAAACCCAGGAACAGGCCCGGGGGAGGGGGGGGCCTTGACCAATGTTTGGGTACAGGGGTGCCGCCGAGGGTTTGAAATCCTGACCCTGTTTAGGACAAAAATACGCTAAAAACCCTACCCTGTGTAGGACTACAACCTCCATTTTAAGACCCTGTTTAGGCCAAGCGACAAAATGCACACTTGCTGGCTTTACAGGAATTTACACTGTTTAATAAGTCATTCAAACTGAAGAAAGCATGCTCGAAGCGTCTAAAACCACGTTGTTGCGTCTCTATATCTACACTTGAACTAAACAAAAAGCCGTCAAGCATTAAGCTCTAAGATAGCGTGGCAAAATGTCGTCATTGCATCTTTAGAAGGGCGATTTTTTTTAAATAGCAAATCAAAGAAGAATGATTTCTTCAATTTTTGTATAATGAATAAGAGGAACTTATTTTTGAGGTTAATTTTATTTTGATTAAAGCACCAATAGAGCTTTTACAGAGAAAAATATCCCTAAACAATATATATACCAGCAGGATCCCTCACGTCTGCGCGACACAGTAACATCTTTCTTTCGTCACGTTATCCAAGACATAGAAACTATACCTACCATTTGTCGGTTTACTCAGTTGATATTGCACAAATCATGAAAAAAAATGCGTCGCTTTTCTGCCGCTCGATCGCATGCTCTTTCAACTTCTCGCAGGCTCCGCGCCGCAGGCTAAGAAAAGAAAGAGACTGCTCGCAGTCTGGGTTCAAGTCTCTCGGCTCGAAAAAATATACCCTGTTTAGGACAGGTTCTAACCTGTTTAGGACAGAAGCAAGTCGAATTGTATACCCTGTTTAGGACAGGGAGGCCAAAAAACCATACCCTATCCAGCGGCACGTCCCCGTATAGCCCAAATAAGGGAGTACCCCCCCCCCCCCGCCGGGGGAACAGGCTATGATATGCCTGAACCAACCGCCACACCATTTAAAGGTCAAGTTTTCCTTTCATCACAAAATCCAGAACTCATGTCCTTCAATGTAGTTGTACATCAAAGTACGAGTACCTAAACAGAGGGAAACCCAGGAGCAGACTACTGTATGATATCTCACAAAATCCAGGACTCAGGTCCTTACACTGTAGATGTTATTGCACATCAAAGTACTCACAAGACCTACAGGAACACAACAGTCAGCTCCACGTGTCTGAAGTGATTCCCATGTTGTGTTAGCCACCTCCTTGGATAACCTCATGGGTGCACCTTCTCGATTTAACATGACATTTTTAAGCTGCCATGACATCATGTAATTTCACAGGTCTGCTGGCTGCTCCAGAAAGGGACAAATATACAACTCAATCCTTGAAATACCCTAACTTAGTCAAGTACATGTACCTGTAGTTCACAGGTTATGAATAAAAAGAAATCTCCCTTTTTGGACTAGCCTGCGTTGCAGACGAAACTAAACCCCAGTATAGTCCGTCTGCGAATCAGCGACCAAAAGCTTGTTCCGTCCCCCGCGTGTTACCAGGGTTTTTTATAATAGGTTCTGATTGACTCATGCATATGACAGTTCTTTCGTGAACCATGATTGGACGAGTGGATCTCGTGAAACCATGCTAGTGCAGAAAGCTGGCAGTCAGTCTCCCCAAAGTTCTGTCAAGGGCAATACAGTGGAACCTCGATGATTTGCGCTAGTGCAGTGAAAATTTTCAATTTGTACTTCACGTAAATAGCCTTGTGTGTAGCTGTACCGTTTTGGCGCCAAAATGCAGTCGCAAAGGACCTGGCGACGAATTAGCCCCTTTTATATAAATAGGCGTAACACATTTAAATACTCGCCTTGCAATAATCCGAATACATCCGCTAAAAGATTATGTAAAGAGCCGTGTAAAGATGTGTGGATTACCCAACAGAATTGTAAGTAGCATTTCGCTGCGAATATTTCAGCCTTTAAAGTGCAGTTTCATATTTAAAACGCAAATCTTTCATTTGCTTTGCAGTTTGACTGTTGTCAATTATGTCACCGTTGGCGACGAGTTCAAAAATAAAGCGGTAATCTGTACATCTCCAGTAGCCTTCAAATTAAAGTAACGCTTCGCTACGTAAGCGCGAATCAGTCAAAAATTCTGTGGATCGAAGGTTACACTCTCAACTGCAAGATCCCGAAGGACAGCATCGTGGCAAAACGACCGGCTTCCAAGAACAACTGACAGCGAAACAAGCGACCGACCGATCTTGGAATCATTACAGCCGTTTAAATTCACGAAAGAAACGCATCATTTTCCAGAACAACCGACTGCCATAAAGCGAGCGACTGACCGTTCTAGAAAATACTTCAATTTACACCTTCACTTCGAAATGCCGCCGAAAGTTGATGTGAAAACCCTCGCGGGAAAAATGAACAATGCCGTTGGAATTCTTAATGAGTTAATGGAAGAATTTGAAGCGATTTTTGCAGTAAAACCAGGACTTGAAAGGCTCGAAGCAGTGTTCAGTTTAGTGGAATCGAAGTACAGAGCTGTTAAAAAGCAGCAAGAGGCGATCTTAGACAAGTTAATTGAAGAAGGCGCTTCATCAGAAGATGAAATGGTGTTAACGAACAGAAAACTCGGGGACAAAGTCAAAGCTGATTTTCTCCAAATCGCCTTGAAATACGCAGCATATCAAAGCGAAAATGCTCTTCCGAAAGGTCCTGACCATACAGAAACCTTGAAAACGATGACCTCTGCAGTCGAAAAAATGGCTGTTGCAATAGGATCGAAACCTAGCAGCCTAGAGCGGTTGACTGTTCCGAACTGGGACGGAAGGAGAAGAACGTATCAAACGTGGAAAAAGGAGTTTAGACACTGCATGGCAAAATATGGACAAGACCAGGACGAGCAGCTACAAAGATTCCGAAAAGCGATGCCTAAAGGCTTCTTCTGGACAGATCAAGTCAAGACCTGTAGAGACATTAACCAAGCCTGGGAAATCCTTGAAACTGAATTTGCAAATGAGCGAAAACTTATGGACGAACTGTTAGCTGAAATGAATAATCTCAAACATGTTAAACGGGACTCTAAGTCACTCACGCGTTACGCCACGACGATCTCTGTATTTGTCAATGATATGGAAAACAATGGCTGCACTGTTTTGGAGGCGTCAGAAGCTCCGTTCTTCATGTCTCAGCTTTTATCAAAGCTCGATCCAAGAGACAACACAAACTTTGGAAGAGAGATGCAAAGAACGGGAAAGGAAGAAAATGTGTCAAACCTCGTAACCTGGTTACATCAAGAGGCAACCCTTCGCTCCAGAGGCAAACCAGACAATGACAACGCCGACGAAAAGGAACGTACCCACCGAGGACCAACCTTTAGAAGAACAGAGAACCACGCTGCTAGCAATGACAGAACTCCTGATCAAGACGCTTGCCCTCTCGGTTGTACGTGGAAACACCATTTAGCTGCCTGTCCTCTGTATCAAAGTTCAACTGTTAATCAAAGATGGGACGTAGTGAAACAGAGCAAAAGATGCCGTAAATGTCTTAGACCCCATCACACGAACGACTGTAAGAAGCCAGACGGTACAACCTGCGATGAATGCAAAAAAAACCATCACCGTTCACTTCACAACCAGACGACCAAATCAAATCTAAGCCCGAACGCAGTGCCTTTCGAAATGCAAGATGTTCCTGCAGAAGGCAATACTAACTGTGCCGCTGACCACAAGAAAGATTTCAAGCTCATAACTGGTTTATGTCCTGTCCAAAAGGTCAAAGTTATGGACTCAGGTGGAACGCTGGTTGAAATGCTTGCGATGATAGATTCCGGATCAAACACAAGTTTGCTGTCAAAGAATGCCGCTGAACGACTGGGAATAGCCGGGACAGCTACCCATCTTACTATGAATCTTGCAGGTGGAGAGAAGAGGTCTGAAACGTCAAAAATCATCGAGATCACTGTTGCCTCGAGTACGGAAGAGGATATCAGAAAGACCCTGGAAGTATACACCATAAAGAGACCTTGTAGTGCTGCGAAGACGATCTCCAAGGAAACTATTGAACACTTCCCTCATCTGAAACCGGTTGCGAACAAACTGCATCTATCTGGTGGAACAATAGATCTTTTAATTGGTACAGATTTCGTTGACGCCTTCGTCGACATTCATATCTTGTCCGGGGAACCAGGAGAGCCGATTGCCAAACGTAACTGCTTTGGTTGGTACGTTTTAGGGCAGGTTACCAGTTCCAGGATACAGTCAGTTGAAGTCGGAACAGTAAGCATTGAAGATGACATTAAGAAACTGCTGTATCAGGACACGCTGGGAGTTAAACCAACAGAACTGTGTACATGTACTGACAACGTGCTACGAGAAAACAAGTTCGTCAAATCTCTATCTGATTCAACTACATTGGTGGATGGAAGAGTCCAAGTAAAAATGCCTTGGAATGAGAATGGACCCCCCAAACGTAGCAATTATGACATTGCCTTCAAAAGAATGCAGTCTGCCGAAAAAACGTTCCAGAGAAAAGAATGCTTCGCAATCGTAAATGACGAGGTACAAAAGCTGTTGGAACAAGACTTCGTCATTAAACTTCCTGCAGAACAAGTTGATCACACTCAACCCGAATGGTATCTGCCGTTGCAAGCCGTCTTCACACCAGAGAGAACCACTAAGGTCCGCCTCGTTTTCGACGCCTCTTCAAAAGGCCACGACGGTCTTTCCCTGAACGATCACCTCGAGAAAGGACCTAATTACATTAACAGTCTTCCTAATGTACTTATGGCCTGGCGATGGAACGGAGTGGCTTACTCGGGTGATATCCGGAAAATGTTTAATCAAGTCCTAGTGCACCCTGATGACCAAGTCTTTCACAGATTCTTGTGGAGAAGTGACAAAAGTGAAACGCCCTCAGTCTTCCAGTGGCGCAGATTAAATTTTGGCGACAAGCCAGCACCAGACATTGCCTCGAACGCCATTAACTACTTAGCTAAAGTCTCACAAGTCGAATTTCCAGAAGCAGCCCAGGAACTTCAAGATCACGCGTACGTGGACGATATCGCGGGCTCGAAAAGCAACTCGACAGAAGCCAAGAAAATAATCAAAGAAATTGACACCGTCCTTGGAAAAGGCCAGTTTCAAATTAAGGAGTGGCACTCCAACTGCTCAGAAATTGACCAGTCTGGTGGTGAGAGATTTACAGACCTGCTTGGCCACAAATGGGATAAAGAAGAAGACAAGTTTACTTTCAAGAAAGAAAACGTGGTTGGCCTACTGGAGGGCTTCTCCAAAAGAAGCTGTCTGAAGTTTCTCGCTCAACTCTGGGATCCTATCGGACTTGTTTCGCCCCGTTCACTAATCAAGCTTCAGAATGACTTTTGCAAAGATTAATGGGCAGTTCAGCGTTACCAACTTAGAAAATCTTTTCACCATACAAATTATCTCACACCCCAATCTTTTATTTTTTTTATATACTTTTTATTTTTTTTTATTTTTTTTTAATTTTTATTCTATTAAATTTATCTCAGTTACATTTTTTTTTTTTTTTATATTTTAATTTTTTTTTTTTTGTCTTTATAAACTTTTTTTTTTTTTTTAAAACTGTTATTTTTTTTTTTTTTTTTATGTTTTTTTTTGATTTTTATAATAAACTACTCCCCCCCCAACACCCATTCCCAATGCGAATTGGACTTTTTCTTTTTTTAAAAAAAGGCCTGGACGACATCCTTACCGAGACGTATTCCAGCTAAACATGCGGCAGGAGAATGTACAGTACTATAATGCATCTCCTCGTCATTTACAGTTTGACCAGCCAGCCTAAAACCAAACAAGCAGTAGGGGCGTATAGCCTCAAATTCACGCCGATCTGTACCGATGGAATGGCTGCAACAAGGCTTATGGTAGCCATGTTACCTTTCTACGATGCGAAACTTGCTGGCGCGAGCATCAATTATTCTTTGGTTCTACCAGTCCATGATAAAGGGCTTTTCGTTCTGCACCTACTATAATTTTTTTTGGATAGAAAAGCAGACCCAAGATGTAGAACTGTTGGGCGTGTTTAGCACTCGCCCCCACGCAATGTAAAGATACTAATAGTGTTTACCTAATTGAAGGCATGAAATGTCTCGCAAAAAGCCCAGACTCGGCAGAAAGATATCATTACTGGATAGATCATTCAACCGTTTTAGTCCTGGAATCAGCAAGAGCCACCACTGACGAGAATTCAGGCCTTTCGCTATCTGCCAGCCTAGTCAGGATGAAATTCAAGCCAGGACGAATTTGGGGCAGACCAAGATTCGCTCCACATCAAGCTGAATCAACAAACCCTGCAAGGCATAAGCTCACCCTAACGCAGCAGCGAATCCCATCTCATAATCCATCTCATTGACAAGTTGACCGTCCAGAGGGACCATCCCTTCCTCTAAGAAGCTTAGCCCAGAAGAAAAGTGGCCCAACTTTTCAAGACTCACAGCCCAAGAGCGGTGGCACCGATCCTCCTCCGAAGCCCTTATTAAAGAGAGAAGAAAACGAGTTCAGAAAAAGACACGTAATAGCACCAGGGGAAGGCATAACATACATCCTAGCGCCCGCACCGCCAGAAATTAGGTCCCTGCACTAGCGTCAAGCCCATGATGTCTGCAAGAAAATCCTATCCCTTAATAACATTTGACTGAGAACGTGCTTACATACACTGATTCAAGCATTACGAAAACGCACCATTAGCCCTACGAATCCTGTCGCTTACATTCATAACGCTCGAGAGAAGGAAGCCGAGCGTCAGGCGCCCCATTTCAGGCTCTCAGGAACTGAATGCCCGCATCGACCGGAGGACCCATACTTCTGAAGCTCGCAGTAACTAATCTTCACGTTGACGAAGACAGTATGATGCGACATCACGAAATCTGTGGCCAAAAAAAAGGGTGTAAGATGGCCTTCATGCCGTGACGCCCATCGCCCCCGTGACTTGCATAGATGCTCAGATGTCTCCCAGAAAGCGCAGCTTGCGCGACAAACCTGTTATCTCTACCAACAAGGACCACCCTTATAGTGATCCTAGCCCCCCTACTGCGTAAGACCTCCACGAACGCGACGCTCGGGACAATGTGGACCATTATAAGAATGCCTTAAATACCACGAGGCCAAGCAAAAGATTTGGACGATCGTTGGAGTCCTCCGCCAGATATGCGCTAAGAACGTCACCTCATAAGGATCGCGTTTCACGCTGCAGGAATAGCTACTGCCGA
Source organism: Platygyra sinensis (assembly GCA_019787425.1). NCBI lineage: Eukaryota > Metazoa > Cnidaria > Anthozoa > Scleractinia > Merulinidae > Platygyra > Platygyra sinensis. Next base: position 2,165 of record JAHPZR010007612.1, on the reverse strand, counting down.
AAAGGCGCCACGCTCCATACCAGCTCATCGGGACACGCTCCTCCTAACCTACAGAGCAGTAGCAGCAGCTGGCTTCCGGCATTCTCATCAACGACACGCTAACCCTACGCCGACATGTTTAGTCTCAGTACAGATATAAGCATTGCCGGCCGCAAAAACTCTGATAAGCAGGCACAACGCTGATACATCTTCACTTGCATTGACATCACACGCCGTGCGGACTCCCCATTCTAAGCCCAGGACACTATATGCGTCACCGCATAAAAACCCTTCCAGAACGTACATTCTCCTAATAATGGCCCTCTACGCACGATTATGTCACTGCATGCTGACGACGCGCATCACCCCTCAAGGTCTAGCCCAGCACTTGGAGTCTTCTTGTAGCATCGTTACGTACAGACGGTGAGAACAAAATTTCAGTGGGCGCTTGTGCCTCAAGGCATACGCTTATCCCTGTGGTCAAATCACGCCAGCAACCTGGGATAAATATCCTCGGGCGCTAAAGACGAGTGTCCTCCTCTAAGCATCAAAATCTGGCTAGCGAGAGTATCAGATGGGAAGTGCGCCAATACCACCTCATAGCGACATACGTCAAACACCAAAGCAGGATCGTGTCATGTTGAGAACCGCTAATTAAGTCAGTCATGACAGACACGCCCACCTTACCGCCACTCAGCAAGAACCAAAAGCCTCATATTACTCCTGCAGCGAACAATCGCATCGAAGAATCCTTTTTAGTCTAGCAAATCAGCTACGACATTAATGCCGTCAACAGGAACGAACCGTCTGCCGACACCCAGTTCCGACGCACTATACTGGAGGACGGGGCCCACCGATCACTCCTCAAGATGCACCTAGCTTCTAGAGGCACTACAATCCACCGCCACAAACCAGGACCAAGCAGGATCGAAAGAACCACATCCTGCGACAATCTCACCTTGAGGCACACCAAAACAGAGGCATGCCCTGATATTTGGAGGGAGTATGGCATGAGAGATATTTTGCCCCCCGGACCTTGTTACCAAGAAACAAGTGGTGCGCGCGCGAGATAACATCAGAGCTGGTGACCTTGCTATTGGAGATCGGGATCCAAACACAAAAAGATCAAGATGAATGGCCAAAATGGCGCGCCTCAGTATGTATGGCACCTAATCCCTGAAAACGAAGGACTTGCTCGCAAAAAGGATGGAGAATCAAGAACAAGCAGATGCGCAAGATACGACAGACTATATAATCACAAATCTCTGACTTGATATGCAACAAAAGAATCGAAGCTACAATGAAAGAAATAACAATACTCTAGTTTAAGATCGTTCACAAGAAAAATGAACACTTCACGATTCTTCCATGTCTGTAATGCACCAATCGTTAGCTCAATTTTTTTTTTTTTATTTCTTATTATTTTTTATTTTTTTATTTTTTTAAATTTTTCAATTTATTAATTTTCTTATTTTTTTTTATCTTTTTTTTTTTTTTTTTTTATTTTGAGCCTTAACTTGTAATTTCCGCACTCGGGCGAGTGATTTAAGGCGCTAGCTGACAGTGACCCAATTTTCAAATTTGCTAAACTTCACGTATAATAGCCCCTGAATGGTAGCCTGCCTACCGTTTTGAGCGCCAAAATCGCAGTCGCCCAAAGGACCTGGCGACGAATAAAGCCCCATAGACCCCTTTTATATAAATAGGCGAAATAAACACAATTAAATACTCGACCTTTAGCAAATAAATCGAATACATCCGCATAATAAGATTATGTAGAAGAGCCGATGTAAAGATGTGTGATTACCAACAGAATTGCTATAAGTGCATTTACGCTGTCCCCCGACTATTTCAAGCTTTAAAAGCTGCCCAGGATCCGCCACTTATATTTAAACGCAAATCTTTATAATTTCTTCCTAGCAGTATCAGACTCGATTGGTCAATTATGCTCACCGTTGGCGACGAAGTTCAAAAACTAAAGCACTGGCCTAATCTGTACATACTCAGCTAAGCCCTTCAAAATTAAGTAACGCTTCGCTAACGTAAGCGCGAAACACTCGATTTAACGAAGTCGCCTGGTGGATGCCCGGCCAAATTTGCCTCTGCGATACATGAATCGTAAGCGCGATTCGTATATCGAAAACTCGACTATAACCGAATTTGAGGGCAAACGACCAAGATGTTCG
>JAHPZR010007610.1:22500-46474 GCA_019787425.1 Platygyra sinensis | reverse complement strand
AGCTAAGAAATTTTTAAAATGTGATTGGCTAAGACAAGTAGTATTTAAGCCAAATTTGAAATACTTACATGTAAAAATTACGTCAGTTTCCATGGTAACTGACAAATGATTGTTTCTAATTTAAAACAATGGCGGACAGGTTTCCCGATTGTGCCGCGAAAGAACTGCAACAGTTTAAGGAAAATGTCGAAAATTCGAACACAAAGAAAAGCACTAAGACCTGGCTTACTGTTTGGACGACATGGGCTGAAGAAAAAGGATACAGTCCAGATATTGTGAGCTTCGAAGCCAAGGAACTTGACGAGAAGCTTCAAAGGCTTTTCGCCGAGGTGAGAAAGAAGGATGGTTCAGACTACGAGCCAGACAGTTTGTGAGTAATGATAGCTTCCCTGGACCATCATTTAAAGGAAACAGGCAGCAACATTTCCATTGCCGAGGACAGAGAGTTTGTCAACAGTCGCAAAGTACTCGAAGGGAAAGCTCGCTTCCTCCGTGGACAGGGTTGTAAACCCAATCAATTGCTCGTGACTAAATAAAAATATGTGTGTTACGTAAAGTGCGAAATTTCTTTGCCTTGTAGTATAAACAAAAAATAGCACGCTTTCTTCGGGGTATTTGGGATAAATACCGGCTCGTGATATTTCAAAACTCCCCAAATATCACTCGCCGCGGCGGCTCGTGATATTTTGGTGAGTTTTGAAATATCACTCGCGGTATTTATCCCAAATACCCCTAGAAATCGTGCCATTTCCTATACAAATACAATCAGTCCCGCTCTCCCCTGGGACTGAAATCAAATGCCGCCCCCAGGCTTTTTAGTTTGATAGTGTTTTACCGGGGTTTAAGGCCCTGTTTACAAGGAGGTAGGGTAGCCCTACTGCCAGCCCTAGCAAGATGGTTAAAAGATAGCACGGGTTTACAAGCAAAATTTACAGGTAGGGTAACCCTACCGCCCGAGACAACTTTACGCTTGTTACGCTTCGGTAACCTTGCAGGTAAAGCACGAAAAGTCAAAAATTATTAATGAGCTTTGAATGAGTTAATAGCGGAGCACCGGCGGCCGAAACGACCGCCAAGCGGAGCCCCATAACCATATAGGGAAAAAGAAACCAGGAGCCATAATCAGGGACGGAGACCGTAAGTCTTGGGATGCGCGCGGACCCATGATATGGGACAATTTTTCTATTTTTAGAACAAATTGCGCCATCCTGACGTCATATATCCGCGCTGATCCACGCACGTGTCTTGGGCTCTCGCGTGGATGTTGCCACGTTGTGTGATGAAATGGTGAGAGTTGCGAGATCCTCTTGCAGATTTTTCACAGCAATGGCAGGGAATAAGGCAGAGAAGAAGAACCAGGGCTCTTCTATGTACTTTTATGCTCTGATTTAATGGAAAAGGTGTGTTTTTCAGGGTTGAGAATTTTTTTAATTTCGCGCTGTGAATGAATAAAATCCGCTCGCCGGCTAGTAATACGTGTTTAAAACTTTTGTGTTTGTTTTGTAGAGAAAAGTTCTGTAAGAAATCTGTTTACCCCGGTATCGAGTTAATTTGTGAGTTTGCCAAACAATGCTAAATCATAACCAAAACCTGTTTTTGATAGTTTCTTATTGTTTCTGCTCGTTTGGCGAGTTTGCAAAAGTTTTTGAAAGGCAAGTCTGACGTGTACGAGTAGCTCATTTGCATAGTGCAGCGCGTGCACTTTCAAGTCCGAGTCGGTGTTTTCAGATTGTGAACAAATCGTGAAAAAGACTTGTTTCGTTGTCTTTTACGCCGAGATACTACAACAATTTTCACCAACGTTCACCAAAAGGCTACTAACATCATGTGTGTTTCTTTCACATAGTGAAACTTTAAACTACGAAAATAGAATAAACAAGGAGTTTTCACTCGATCGAAATCTTTATTCAAGTTGATTGAAAGCGTCATCGTAATTTTTCTGATTATTTCTGCTGTATTCATATATTTTCAGCTAAGCTCTTAATATGTTCTCAAACATTAATCAACCTTAAACATATTCAAAAACTAGAGGTATTTTACTACTGTAGCTGTGCAAAATACGCATCGGCGGCGCTCTTATTAATCGACAACAGACAATTTATTGGATTTTTAAACAAACAAAACTAAGCAGCATCTACAGACATAAACCTATTGTCACTTATTGGGCCTAAACGCTGCTATATCCAAACATATTCAACTAGTTTTTTTTTTCTGTGTTATGGAAAAGCTGTTAATCTTCTTCATGTTTATGTGAAATTTAGATTGGAGTAATGTGAAGTTCTTGTAAAAGCTAAGGAGCAGCGGAACTCTACTTGGTCAGCGATATAAAGCGGGACATACCTAAATTCGGTACTGTCTTCCCTCAAACTGGAGCAGCTTACGGCGAAAATACTTAAGGAAAATTCCAAGAGCCATAAAGGCGTTGAGTTGTGGGTCAAAAGCATTAACGATTTCGGGAATTTCGGACGCAATTTCCCCTGCGCGACATCCTCGAAAAACCTCGCAGCAATGTACGCTCGTGTGCCGCAGGCGATGGCGCAATTTGTTCTAAAAATAGAAAAATTGTCCCATACATTGGGGCCAACCCCAATACTAGAAATGGCGCGCGCTTACGGTCTCCGTCCCTGATTATGGCTCCTGAAGAAACCCATGAATTGATTTTCTCATAGTTATCATGGGCAGCGGTATTGCTCGTGGGCGCGTACGCACGACGGCGACGACAACGACGACGTTGGAGTCGCGCAACATGGCGGCCATACTCCAAATAATAGGTTGACAAAGACATGCAGCCTTTACCATGTACTTCTTTGATATTGGACAACCATGTTATGATCAATTGACACCTGTCAAAACAAGGTATCTGCTGACCAGTATCAAGTGACCATATCCCGGGCTCAAGTCTACAACTCATCGAGGTCACGTGTTTTTTTGAAGTTGACTGCTGACAGAGTGCTGGTTTTCGATAGGATTGCGGGCTCATGTGAGGTTAACTTTAACAGAAATAATACACAAACTGCGGTTACAAACATGACAAAACAACGCATGTTGTAAAAAACTTTGATTAATGACTTAACGTTTCGTATGCCTCAACATACATCCTCAGAAGTGACAGTTGGATAATACAACAAGATATTTAAATGCTTAAGAGAAAGACTGGAACCTAATTAAGACAATAGCGAAAAAAAAAATGATAATATACAGACCAATTAAAGTCTGCTGGACAATATATAGAAGCCATTTTGTGTTTGATGGCCAGTACTATGATCAGGTTGACGGAGTTGCCATGGGCTCTCCTTTAGGTCCGGTTTTAGCAAATATCTTCATTGACTGTTTTCACGATCCCATAATACATCTCGTTTACCCCCCAAAATTTTTACATAAGCATTGTTTTTAATTTCTCTTGAGACTTACAAGCGTCCCAAGAGAGGTTAAAACAATTCTTATGTAAAAATTTTGGGGGGTAAACAAGATGTATTATGGGAACGGTGAAAAAAGCGAATGTGCCATTGTGAGGAGAAGTGGGTTATGAATAGCAGCGATCGTCCTTCTGTTTGGTTTAGATACGTCGATGATACGTTTACCTTATTTCGCAACAAAGACACGGCTATCAATTTTCTTCATTATCTAAACAGCCGGCATAACAACATTCAATTTACCGTTGAATTTGAAAACAACTACGAAATTCCTTTCCTTGATGTTTCAGTCAAACGCCATGAGAACAACTCCTTCTCAACATCCATTTACCGCAAGAAAACTTTCACTGGTCTTTACACTAAATGGGACTCATTCACACCTCGAAAGTACAAGATTAATCTCATCCGAACACTCACTTATCGCTGTCTCCGCATCTGTTCCTCGACCTCTTTATTGCAATCTGCCCTTAATGATCTTAAGAATCTTTTGTCACGCAATGGCTATCCCCGGGGTGTTATAACTTACAACATGAACGATGTAGTGGCAAGAAACCGAAACAAACCTAAAGATCCTATCACTACGGTACCCAAACGAGATGTTTACATCGTTTTACCTTACCTGGGTCTTCAGAGTAAAATAATAACAAAACAACTTAAATTTTGTATCTACAAGTTCTATGGTTGTATTAACCTAAAAATAATTTTTCGTAACACTCACCGCATTAAGTCTTTATTCCCCTACAAGGACAGGCTTAACCGCTCTCTCAAGTCTAAGGTTGTTTACAAGGCTAGCTGCTGGGACTGTGATGACTTTTACATAGGTAAAACGAAGCGTCGTTTACACGACAGAAAAACTGAACATTTTAAAGCACTCACGAAGAGTTGTCAAACATCAGCCATAGCGGATCACATTACCTCAACAGGACACAATATCAAGTGGGACCATTTTGAAATTTTAGCAACCGGGCGTTCTGATATTCATCGTAGAATTAAAGAATCATTATTGATTAAGGATTTAAAACCTTCTTTAAACGAAAATGTGGGCAGCGAGAAACTTTTACTTTACTAGCCTTTTATATATTGTCCAGCAGACTTTAATTGGTCTGTATATTATCAGTTTTTTTTTCACTATTGTCTTAATTAGGTTCCAGTCTTTCTCTTAAGCATTTAAATATCTTGTTGTATTATCCAACCGTCACTTCTGAGGATGTATGTTGAGGCATACGAAACGTTAAGTCATTAATCAAAGTTTTTTACATGCGTTGTTTTGTCATGTTTGTAACCGCAGTTTGTGTATTATTTCTGTTAAAGCTGAAATGGCCAAAGAATAAGAGTTTTGAGGTTAACTTGTTGAAAACAGGGCAGGATTGTTCTGATGAAGCCTGTTAACGCTAGCCCAGGGTTAACATTTTTTCGAATTATAACTTTTTGTTCTATACAAATGTTTTTTGCTGCTTTGTTTTGTGTTTATAAAACTCAAAACCGAAAGCCTCAACGCAAAGTTAGAAAACTCAAATTAAAATTCTACCTTTTTCTGGGTTAGCTTAATCGGGCTCTGAACAACCTGGCCAAGGAGCTACGCTTTTACAGTCCGGGATCGTTATCAGATTTGATAACCGTGTGACGTCATATAATGGCGGCCATTTCAAAAATCGGGAATTTTTGTATTCATTTCGCTTTGCTCGTTATTTGTTCGATTATGCTCGGGTAATTTACCCATAACTCTATTCGATAAGTACCGAAAAATGAAGAGCCTCGCGTGTTGAAGATGGCGGCTGAAGACCAGCGTAAACGATGTAAAATGCTACTCGTAAAGTGAAACAGCCCTTGCAATTTTGCATACAGATCAGGTATGTTTTTCATTTTGTCATTAGATTTAGGTTGCTTTCAGATTTTTGTGACAATCACAAAAAATATGTCGTTAATCTTCACACTATATACTTGGGATTGAATCTGTTTTTAGTGTTGTGCACGATCTGTGAAAAAAGTGTACGGGGTATTTTGATTTGCGATGTGCTGTTCGTAACGGCGGCCATATCTAACACTGTAATTGATGTGTTCCTAGGTATTGAGATGGCGGATGCTGGTGCCCACAGAATCAAAACAGCAAATTTATGTCGATTTTGTGGCAAGACTGCGTCTTCGAAAAAGACTTCTGCAAGACCTAAAGAAAAATTCGAGCTTGAATTCGAACGACATGATACCGACATTGAAGAGGACAACGATGTTATTCATCCCTACCTAATGTTTGCCTGACGTACGTGGGGTATTTTTATCACCTGAGACGGTCAATCGGCAAATGCATTAAAAGGTAAGTTGCCTATATTTTTGAGTCCAAGATTCAATGTCCACACATTCGTGGTCCTGAAATATTTTCAAGAAATGCCGGCCAAACTAGGTCAGTTTTCTGGCACACCAGTCATTGTATAATGAAGCTTATTGTTGGATTCAGCGAGTGACAACAATGGGGTAACAAGCCTACGCAACTCCTATCCGCGTGTAATAGCCGCTTTAGGAAGTTTTGCTCGAACTAGTATATCTCTAAGGATCTGCCCCGTTTGTATGGTACGATCTGGGGATCTTTGAATATTTTGCTAAGCAAAAATCCTGTTGTTTTGGAAGGACATAGGTCATATGTCAGGTTGGCTTCCGCTGCAATCCGCGTGAAATTTGTAGAATTTGACACCTCTGTTTTGTGCCAGGTTTTTTCTCTCTCGGCTCGTTTGTATTGCAAGATATGTTTTAAGCTCTCTAAATGTTAGCTATGGAGGAACAAATATTTCGTGAACATGTTAGCTATTCGCATTTTGCGTGTTACTACGCCGAGCCCGGCTGTTGAATTCAGTAACTGTTACAAGTTATACTGTTTGATATCAGACACGCAAACTAAACGAAATTAAGTTACAGCTCTTAGCTTCGCTTGGAACACAGAAGCCCGGTACAGAAGGAGCTTGTTCAGTGTCAATTTATAAACTCAAGATCTATTTACTGGACCCTGGTCCCAGAGGTTTTTCTTTATTTTTTACTGCATGAGAGAGCTGCGAGGGAGCCGCGAAGCGGCGAACGCGAGTCGCGAAGCGGCGAGAAAGAAAAACCTATATTTACTGTCACTTTTTCGTTTATATTTACTACGGACTCTTGAACAAGCAGCTTCGCCAGCTACCAAGAAAATGAAGCCTGAGTGAAAATGGAAGCTATTATCAAATTAGTGTCAATAAACAACGCTTTTGTGAACAGAATATTTGTTGTCTACTCTTCGTTGTGTCATTTTACTCGCGGAACAAATATCATACGGTGTCTATCAGGAAATTGAATTCGCAGTAACTTTGGACAGAGACAGTTTTCTTCCATACATTTCTGTTTTTATTCCATAATCCCATAACCTATTATGAAGCAAACATAAATTTAATTCAACGAAGCTGCATTGTGATGAGTAGCTCCTTTCATCGCAGCGCCTCGTCGACCGCATATTGAATTATACACTGTTGCTACCAAATAACGTCACGTGAACGAAAACTTGTGCAGCGATTGGTTTATGGTTTGTTTTGGTCGAGGTTGTCGAGGTTATCAAAAATGATAACGATCCCGGACTGTTTTAGGCTGGCCTAAATCTATATATTAAAATTTCATGAGAGAAGTTATCATAGTCGGCAAAGAAGATGTATTTGTGTGTAAAATGTTTAATGTGGATGAAAACAGTCTGAGGGAGGAACGAAACGTAATAAAATTTTCATCACAAGTAATATTTTGCAATAAAAAAATTCCAGACTTGTGATCGCGCACAGAATGATTGTGTCAGTGTGATTATGTAAATCGGTCTATTTTCTAATATTGTAATAAGGCGCGGGAGATTTCAGTTTTCCTCTCTATAAATACATCAAAGCTTAATGAATTATGATTTACGATTCAGTTCAGTATTTGTTGATTCATTAATAAGCTTGTGCACATAAAATGAATATGAGAACTTGTTAAGGTTTACTTCTGTCTAATAACTCGTCTCCACAAAAAATTAATATAGGAAATCATACGGTTTCGAGTTCAATTTGGAATTAATTTGCACGAGTGAGTTTTTCAAAAAGCTGAAATTGTACAAGCCGCTTCGGCGAGTGCAATTTCAGCTTTTTGAAAATTTCACAAGTGCAAATTAATTTCAAATTGAACGAGAAAAACCGCATGATTACTTATTAATGATTTAAACATAAAAAAACATTCGCGCGGAAAAAGTGCGGAATATGTTTCGTGAAGCCATTTTTTCGCAATTGAGAAAACGTTTTTCAGAGTTTCCGTACAGAGTGTTTGTCATTGCTTTACATGAGATCATTGGCCTACAAAATTTCTCATTGTCTGTTTATAAATCATAATCCAGAATTACGATGTGTAATTTGCACTGGTGTTACACTTTTTGCACTGGTGTTACACTTGAACTGCACTACTCTCAGCCAATCAGAATCGAGTAATTTTTTCATGTGTATTATTGCAATGAAAATTAAATAACTAAAGATAACATATTAAAACACTCCTATTTAAAACTGTCGGTCGGGCTCATCGTCAAAAATGTTGAAAGGAATTCCAGAAAGCTGTACATGTTTTGTGGGCACCACATGAATTCATTTTAATAATTGAGCATCACCAATTCTTTGCAACAAGTCGACCCTGTCTTAGTTTCTGATCACCCTAGGAGAGTGTAAGACACTTAACTTTTACAGTGCCTCTCTTCACCCAGGTGTATAAATGGGTACCACTGAATTTAATGCTGAGGGCGGGCTAACCCTGCGATGGACAGAATACCATCCAAGGGAGAGTAGAAATATTCCCAGTCGCATCATGGTACAGGAACCCGGATAAGCTCGAGCTCCGGTCTCGTGGGCCACTCAACTCTAATGCAAACTTTATCTTTTACTTTTTCTCTACCCCGTAGAAAGAGGATTGATATCATGGAAAACAAACTAGTCAAGGGAAGAGGAAGGGTGAGAGAGTTAACTACGGTATTGACCTTATTCCTTCCTGTGAGTTGTTTTTAGATATAGTATCCCGTCCCCCCGTTCCCATGTGTGCCTTGGTTTGAGTAAACTGAGTTAGTGATATGTTTAAATTATGTCAGTCAAAGTGTATCAGTTGCGCGCTTTTCGTATCAAAATTTAATTTATTAGTCGTTTTCGCGTACGACCTTCGTTTTTCAATTTCAATACTTGTTTCCTTTTATTCAAGCGCAACTGTCGTTTTATTCAGGAGTGATGTTCGTGTATTGAAGTTTGTCATTTGTCCTTTTAATATGTTCAACATTCGTTTTCTAGTGCCACCACAGGGGGCACACACTCTTGCTGAGTAGGGAGAGAGTAAATAAAGGAACGAAAAGAATAAATAGTTTACCTCTGTTGCCTCTTGTCATCTCTTTTATCTTACCAGATTTTACTGGGAAAACCGCTGCTTAATAATTCTGCGTAACACTCTAGCACTAAACTCGTACCTAGGCCTTTCCGCGCTCTGCAAATTTTTTTTTTGGTTTGTATAATATTATACAAACCAAAAAAAAATTTTTGCTGAGCGCGGAAAGGCCTAGGTACGAGTTTAATGCTAGAGTGTTACGCAGAATTTTTAAGCAGCGGTTTTCCCAGTAAAATCTGGTAAGATAAAAGAGATGACAAGAGGAGACAAAGGTAAACTATTCATTCTTTTCGTTCCTTTATTTACTCTCCCCCTACTCAGCAAGAGTGTGTGCCCCCTGTGGTGCCACTGCGACGAAATGTTTCGAATTCATTGTTTCTGCATTCTCTGAATCTTTAAGTGGTTCTTACTCACCTGTCCAAGCCGTTTTGTCCAACAAGCGCGGGAAGACGTTGTTTTTCACGGTTTTTCCCGAGAATTTTTCGTCCACCATTATTAAATCATGTTCCTGCAACCCTATAAGGCTTTGCTGTTTTGTGACGTCATACTCCTAACCAACTAGGCTCACATGGCGAATTTTGTTATAACATCTCTATTTAGTTCACAGTTAATTGGTTTCGCAACGTGAATCTAGCGCTCTATTCGAATCGAATCATGCCCGATCGCTGTGTAATACACGAATGCAGCAATAGATCAGATATGAATGCAGGTGTTTCTGCTCATTTTAGTCCTACAATAAAAAGTGAGCGAGATAAGTGGTTGAGATTTGTGCACACTCACCCCGCGAACTTCAACCCGAGCGGAAATTAAGTTTGTGGCGGGTGTCAGTCCATTTCGTGGAGGAATGCTTTCGTTCAAGAGCGTTTCGTTTGGAGGGCTGTCGACGTCGGCTTATTCCTGGCTCAGTTCCTACAATATAGGAGATCGAGCCAGGGAAACAAACGACAACACCGCAAGGTAAGCCTTGATTAATTTTATCTAAGCTTCAGTTTTGTGTCCGGCAGACATGAAGTTTTCTTTTTCGTAGAATTATCCTATATGTTAAGTCCCAGACATCTCTGCGATTTGTAAATGTATCTTCAAGTAACTCATCAAGTTTAGTATTGATCATATCGCCACGCTATTTTATTTTAGTTTTTTTATCTCTTCTGTTTATTCCAGTCATGTGGCACGCTCGTAAGATGGTGGTTTACCGAAGAGCCTTCCAATGGCTTCCAAAATTCTCAAATCAACCGTAAATAATTTACTGTTTTTTTTTTTCTCAAACACAGGTTTCTGTATCTACTTCTCATGCATATAGATCATAAATGAACTGTAACATTTCTCACAGTCACACCAGAAGTTTCATCCCCAGAAGCTGGCCACTCGGTAATTTAATGGGTTTTTTTTGTGTCTGCTGCATTTATAATGCATGCAGACACTTAGATAAGCTGTAAAACGCCCGACCAACTGCTTCATATACGACAAGATCTTGGATTTAGTCTTGACGTTTCACTGCAGATTCCATTTGGTGACGAGATACATGAGGTATACTCGAGGTGTAATACTTTCGGGTGCAAACTTCGTTCCTCAGGGGAATAATCTATCCAATCGGATATGAGAAGAGGACAAAAGAACCAGGTCGTGGCAAACCCCCAATTTCCTGAGGAGACTCGGAACCAATCAAATCTGAGAAAAGGACATCGTCAAATCCGTCAACGTACGTCGTCCCGCTCTCGTTTGCTTAGCTAGAGTTCCTAAGTACTGCTTTTCGCTATCTCAGCCTGCAGAGTTCCAAAGTGTTGCGTCGGAAGATCTCCCTTCTCGTTCTGTCAGCCAGAGTTGCTAAGTGTTGTTGGATCGTCCCGCTGGTAGTTCTCTCAGCCAGAGTTACAAAGTGTTGTGTCGGACCGTCTCGCTGGTAGTTCTCTCATCCAGAATTCGTTAGTATATTATTGCTTGCAAGCCATGATGAGTGATCTTTTCGCTTGTAATATTTGTAATGGGTTTCTTAAAAGGTTTTTTAACAGTTTGCCACAGCATTCACACTGGCTGTCACTCTGGCCGAGCGAAAGGTTTTGAAAGATGCTTTGAAGCTGTAAATTATGTTATCGATTGAAGCTTTCTCCGCGCCAACACGATCACTGCCCTGCCATTTTGCAAGTGCCCAGGACACAAAATAAGCTTTATGAGCCCCATTCGGGAAATACAAAGGGCCTCTGGGGAATAAATGAGCCTCATTTGGGGAATGAAAAGCCCCTTACGAAAATTATTCAGCCCCATTTGGGGATTGTTTACGAAATGAATTTGGCAGAAGATACATGTATTTCACTGCACAAGTGGAAACACCTATCTCTGGACAAACATGTGCGAAAGCTGTGGCGTTTTTATACAGAGGAGAGAAACCTAGAACTAGTGTTCTTCACGATAAGTACTATCTAAGCATCGCTTTTAACGGATCTTCTCATACAGTTGAAAGGTTTGATGTGGGTTTCCATCGTTGGCGTAGCGCCACCATTCTGAGAAATTCATGAACACTCTCCGGGGAAAACATTCCAAGTTAGTTAAAGTGAAACGACGTAGAGACCAAGAACAGTCTAGAATTCCGGTAAAAAAGATAATAAATTCTATGAAAAAGAGAAAAGCCAGATGCAAGCTTAAGTTCATTCTTAAGCCTAGTAACTAACTTCCCTCAATCGTAAAATACAATCAACCTTCATGCAGTGTAATTGTGCATGCTATTTTTAAGCATGATACTATTTGCAAATGTGCAATAAATTAATTATAATTTATACAGAACAAAAATTATGTATGCACCATATTAGTCTAATTTTTCTTACTCTTGTAAACCAAAATGACATAATGGACTTGGCATAATAAATATTACAGCACACCAGATTCCAGGAAACAGTAAAAACGCTAAAGAAAAAATATCAAGATAATTATTTACAAGTATTACTTACTGTATAATTATGTAAGTTTTGTATCAGCATGATAGAAGCATTTCTACATGTATATGTTGGCTTAATATGTCTGTAAGCATCTTTCAAGACCAAAAAATGCCAGCAAAAGCATCATATACTGTAATTGTTTGGCAGCAAGTAAAATATACTTGAAACTATATGAAACAATGCCCCTTTCCTGAACACCACAATGTATACTGAGTTTCAAATATGACTTGATAAGTATAAATTCCATAAGATAAAGTATTTGGGGGGATGGATCGCAAATAATTAAGGTATAGGTGTAATTTATTTAATTTTATTCAGTATTCATGTTCTTCTTTTTTCTCTCAACAGTGATGGCTGAAAACCTGTCACATTCTGACACGTTTGCGGGATACATCCATAAAGTATCGCCAGTATACCATGACAAGTGTGTCAAGTTCCAGATCCATGCAAGCCAAAACTGAAACTGTCAGAGCAGTCTGTTTCTCCCCCAGAAAAAGGAAACAATTTGCTGCCTATAGCTATGACTACAACAAGAGTCCTGTTAAAAGTCTTAAAATATGAAGGTTAAAACTGACACTACATCAAATGCCAAAGGTGTCCTCATGGGAGATGATGTTTCTGTTAAAGATTGTCCCATTATCAACTTTCAGAAATCAGAGTTGCCCTCAACAATGAATATTGCAGTGACAAAAACTGTGTGTGTAGGTCAACAGGTTATAGTAGAGGCTTAAGTAGCTAACCTTACCGATGTAAAGAAAGACAAAATACATGTCCTGTTACAAGTGCAACAAAAAAATTCAAGCAACAACATGACTTATCACAGAATGCCAAAACTGTCATCTGAAACAAAATGTAGCAGCCACTATATTGCATTGGTATGCTACTGTATTGTTCAAGAATGATAATAAGAATGATAATAATAAAGACTAAACTTACAGTCTTCAATACAGCTGTTACAGAAATCAGTTCTTTTAAAAGAGAAATTACTGAGCTCACTGGGGATGACATAACAAATTTCTTTACCCTACTATCTGTGATCACAGTTACATTTAATATCACTCAGCAGTAAGACTAAGATTGTAACAAAAATTAAAATCAAGTAACCAACAAGATCTGGAGATCTGCCTTTTAAAACTGCTTGCCATGGAAAGAAAAAAACTTAAGTTATTTTCACTGACATCATTTTTAACTTGGATAATAATATTTTCCAAGTTGTAGGTATGGAGCGCGGATTCACTTCATCACTCCTTCACTTCCCGTTAGACATTTGGAAATCCGGGGGAAGCTTCCATATGAAAAAGCCGCAAGGAATGCTCTTCGAAAAATTTGAATTTAACTCCTACGGGAGACTTATGTGGACGTTGCCTGAGCTTCATTATACCATTAAAAGATACCACTTAAAACGGGACAGGTTCGATTACTAGCTATTGTTCAAGAGAGGATCCCGTGGGCACTTGTAGACCGACGACTCGCGTAATCGAGAGATCAGCAGAAATCAAGCCTGAAAAGCGAGAAATTAATAAATAGGAACGTTTCTTTTAACTATTATTTCTTCTAGTGCACCCTAAACGATACTTTGACAGATAAAAACGGTGATGTTTCGTCGTCAACACCGTAAGTGAGACCAGAATCCTTGATTTGTACCCGAGACGACGAAAATTTGTCAACCTTTGTATATAAGAGTTCTCCCCCCGGATTTTGAACATCAGGCGTTTAAGGCCGTCTTCATGGTCGCTTGCACTGCGTCAAGTTAGTCATTCTTTGAATTCTGACCTAAGTACTCAATATCTTATCGCAGAAATGCTCTACATTGAATAAATTCTCGTACGAACGCTTTTATAAACTGAAGCTACCTGTAATTATAGAAGTCTCTTAGCGCATTTACCGAAAGTGCCCGCTCATACAGGTTTAACCATACTCGATTGCCGAAAAAGAAAAAGAAGACACTGATCATGAAAGTCACAAAATTGACGAGCTGTATGAATTTTCGAATGACCCAACTCGTGATTAAATGTTTTTAAAGGTCAACAGTCGAGAGAACTGAGGAGGATTCAAACGATGTGTCCCGCTGTTTATTTTATACGACTAGTAGTTTCCATGGGAAAGTGAAGTTTGTGTCGAAGATGTTTTTATGTCATTTAGGAAGTATTGTAGAGGGATAGTGTACATGAGCTACTAGATTAGAGTATTTTGCCAAAGGCTAATGCTTAAAAACTCTTGTGTTTTTTTAAAAACGTACTGAAGGCGACACAATTAACTGTTTACTCATGCGAAAACCTTTCATCGAGTATTTGGGTGAAAGTCTTCGAGCCTTCGATCCATTTTCCAAGTTGAGTGGCTCCTAGCCACTTTGATTAAGTTGTGTTGGGACATGGATTACAGTTTATAATTATTTTTTTCGAGTTATAGCCTGGAAGTCGTTATTACCCACTTGAGTTGTACATGTTCGGTTTTAGTTTCTGTTATTAAGTACCTCTTAGTTATAACAAATACAAAAATACTAACTTTTGAAACACTCATTGAGATATCTCCTGCAATTAATTGAATTAAATTTAAATTTATCATAACATAAGCAAAGAATATAGATGTGACATTCAAAGAATTAAGTGCTGTTCATGTGCATAACAATTATTTTATCCGTTTATATTGTAACCTTAGAAATGGTATTGTTCACCCAACAGTTGTTTTCAAAGCCATCATAATTGTTGTTAACTGCCTGTTACAGTTATTTATATTGTGAAGTTGTATACCGCCAATAAAGTACATGGTTCATTACTTTTCTTGCTTCCTGATAACAGACAAAAATGCATTCACTCCTATTAAAAACTATTCACATGCTCTTCCCCCTAAACTGTCAGCACACCAATGTCATACCTAATGCCAAAAAAAAAAAAACAGGCTAGACAGTACCCTTACAGTTATTCCCTCATTCGCAGTAAGGAAAAGTACTACATCTTCAGCACAATGCTTTTTGCAGCAGACACAAGTACCCATTGGGTACCTATTTTTAGATGTAGGTGCCCTTCACGTTATGCAATCTGGTAATTGCTGTTCCTTTCACTGGATAGAGACAATGCTGTGAGCGAAACTCGTTTTCGTTAGAGCGTTTTGCTGTGTACATTTCCGATGACCTAAAAAAGCTCAAATATCCCACAGTTTTGTACCCATTGCGAAATCTGTTTGAATAAAATGGCAGTTTAAACTCAGTTTCCTAAGCGTGGTATACTAAATCAGTTTCCTGGTCCTCACCTTGTGCACCTTGATAATTATGCTGGACACATGCGTAATTTAACAGGTAGTGTAAATTGTTGGGATCTCAGATCCCAACAATTTACACTACCTGTCAAGGTTAGGGGGCAGGGTTAAGCCATTTTATCATGCAATAACAATGACGAGGAAGGGGAGGGGTGTCTAGTTGAGAAAATGCAGTTTTAATCAAAAGTATACACCTAATTGCCACATTCAAGAAATGAGGGGTGACAGTATCCTAAAATAATCCCTCACTGTGCTACCTATAGAGCTTTAAAAATTCCATGACTTGCCAGGCCTGGAAAAAGAAGATCTATAATTCCAGGACTTCCCATGTCTGCCATTACAAATGTACCCATGCAAACCCTGATCAGGGTTGCTTAATTCCTATTTCCCTTGATATTATGCAAAAACAGGGTAGACTGACCCCCATGGCGTAGAGATGAAAAGGAATAAAACGGCAATGAAATTAAAACAAGTAAAATATATTTGCCTGATATTTTGGTTTGAAAAAAAAAACCTTCTGACCTTGTTGATATTGCAATTAGATGTATTTTTAAACGGGCGGACTAAACAGAAAACAGAGAATACTGTGGCATTATCTAATTTTTTATCAAAATTTCGGAATACAATCAATCACACAGTCAATATTAACATTATTGAGTTGCTGTGGTGTACGTGTACTGTGGAGACCCTGAGTAGTATGGATTGCAGTACACTCCACATGGAATATATTTAATTTCTAGCACTTAAGCCAGTTGGAAGTTCTTTATCACTAGTCTATAAAAAGCCAATTTCATTGGTGATCTTTAAGAAAGAATATACTACCGCTGTAAGCAAGCACCCCCTACATATTCTGCACCATATATTTTTGGCTGTTTAGGGTCTAAAATTAACTTTTTTGACTTTGGCTACAACTTTCCACTTAATGAAACCTTTCCATCACAAGCTAGTGATGTGCAGTCGCCAACAGTTTTTCTCTTAATGGTAAAGGAAGTCAAGATGAAAAGTCTACTATAGGCAAAAGGTGTCCGAATTTTCTGTCAGTGTAATTGCTTTGACCAAAAATCAAACTTAACATTAATTTGAGAATGAGATAAATACCTGGCAGTGACATAGTCCTGAATATAGTTATTCCCCCACTGTTGAGCAGGTGTAAAATTCTGATCATCAGTGTGAACTTTTTAGCAGCTCTATCAGCTAGGAAGGGGTGATTTCAGACTCTGCTGTTGCCCCTCTCAAATTCCAATTTTTGGGGTTTCCCACTGTCTCAGGTGTCTGTGGTGTTGCCTTCAGCAAACAATGTGGTAAACACTTTCATGCAGTAGCCAAAACCCAACTACTCAGACACACTTTCAAAACCTGGATGCGAAAGTAACATACTAGTCATCTTTTTTAACTTCTGCCATTCTTTCATGACATCTATCAACCTCCAATGCAACATCTACATTCTTCATGCTGGACAATGAACTCCAACGAACAATTTATACACTTGCACCTATAAACATAACCTTCAAGTTACATGTATGGGTAAATTCAGAATAACATTACAGTTGACACCAAAAATATCTATAAATAAACTTGAAATACCTAAGAATCGATAAGAACTAAAAATACCACTTTGATATATATTTTTTTATTTCTGGTAATTGACCAAATTACAGAAATTTTAATCGTGTAATATCTACGAAACAGACATTTTCGGAAACGGTGACACAGCTCGAATCCAACATAACTTCCTTCGAAACAAAATGCTTGAAATTTTAGCTCTTTTTACACTGAAAAATAGACGAATTGATGAAAGCAGAAAGAATCGAGACGAAGAAACCAAAATAAAATACCAGTCTGATAGATCTGTCTCGTGAGCAAATCGACTGAGAAGCATGTCCTCAGGCTCTTCTTCTTCCTCTACAGCTATTTGTTCAGCATACTGGGTAGCTTCTTCTTCGGTGGCAATTGGCTCGGCACTATCATCGCATGATTGGAAATCTTCACTTGCCGAGCAGAAGCTAGCCTCTGAAGACTCAGAGCAACCTCCACTACTGCTTTCAGACAAACGTTACTCAAAGTGAACTTCTGAATCGACAGAGATTTCGCTAACACTGAGATAAACATAGGCACGCAAGGCGTGCAAGAGTTATTTTTTTAATTAAAAGGTTATGAAAATGGGAGCATTTAAGCGACTCTTTACAGTGATAATTTAGTTAATTTGACAAGTTTTTTGCCTACAATGTACAGCAAGAAAGAAACTGAGAATCTGATGTACATACGATCTTATATCGCTAAGATAAGTTGTCATCTTAAGTTGTCGCAAGAGGGTATGGATAAAATATAGGCACGCTAAGCGTGTAGGAGTCTTTTTGTTGGAATAAATGGCTGGTGGAAGAGGGGTGGGGGGAATGGGTGACTGTTTTTCTGTAGGTTTTTGAGTTGTTCCGCAAAAAAGGGCTGTGATTCTTTTTTGTAGAGGGGCAAGCCATATGTTGCAAGTTCGATGTTTTAAAGTGGTAGGTATAGTTTGTAGTCCAAACAGAACGCAGGGATGTCGGAAAACACAACAAGGATATTTCATCCACACGAACGCAGTAATTCCACAGAAGACTTCACAACAAGCACACTCTAGGCTTGCAACTACACTTGAACTTCCGCCACTCTTGTAAATTTTCGAAAATTTAAGGTGGCTCTGAACCCCATGTACAGAATTTTTTTAAACTTTGCCAAAAGTTGCATCTCATCCTGCTTATGTTAATTCTATAATTAGAAAAAAATTCACCGTGCCGTTTTTGAAATATAAGCGCTTAAAGCTGAAATTAAGGGTGTTTTTAGCAGGTCATAGTGTTGCTATGGTAACCTATTGTGTCACGAAAATAATACCAATGTGTTTAGCAGTGATTGGGCAGTTTTTTGATAAAATGATTGTAGCATCAGTTGATAAAGAGAAGTAATTATGGCCCATCAAAATCTACCTCTTGGAAAGTGCTGGAAACTGTTTTGAGCCACCTTAAGCGCCCGTTAGATAGATAGCCGCTGTCCAGATTTCGTGGGCGTAATGCAAGTGTTATTTTATTGTCATTTTAGTGTATATCCTTAGTTTTAATAAAATCAGTTTTGATAAAACTAGTTTTAATAAAATCCTTCGAAATGAAACGACCTTTTATGGTTTGGATCGGTTTTATATCAATTTGTTGCTCAGAGGTTGCCAAGGAAGGCAAAAGTTGCCCTGGGTTGCTGGTACCACAAAGAGTTGCTCAAAACGCTAAAAGTTGCTCAAAAGTTGCCGAGCACAATCTGTTTATGCCTAGTATTGACAGATGATGATTTAATACCTATATTATTTTTGTGGATGGAATAACAGAAATATAGTACATGTAGGTCAAAACTGTTGTAAGTAAGGTATGGGTTAGAGACGACAAGAAAGATCGTAGATCTTATAACCGCGCTTTTAAAAATTAGCTGTTTTCCCAGTACTACAGTCACAACGCAATGCACATTCCAGAGGCCCCCTCGATGATTCATTTACTACTGTAGACACCATATCACTTGATCAACACAAACTATATTATTTTATCATCGCACATCTCTATGATGACGTCATGGTTAATAATCACCCGAACATCTACCCTCACGTTTCTTATCTGCAAGCAGTCCTTGTTGATTCACTGATGACTATAGCCAAGTAATCAACTGCTCAAACTGTAACACAACAACTGACAACAATGACTAGACACGAACTATTTAAGCCTATTATTGCACCATCACATTGACCCGTCCATAACATACCCGATTCGCCGACTAAGAAGAATTTTTTTCACAAAAAATAACTCAAAAATAGCAAGAAAGAGAAACAAGCTCTCTGACTCGTTTAAGCCTGATTTACTGATTAATTTGTAGTTTAACTTGGTACCACGCAGTCTTCAAAGAACATTATTTTGAACAGTTTTCATACTTTTTTTACCTTTAACAAAAAAGATCTCGGACTGAAACGAATATCATAAAATGTCCTCGAATTAACCATATCAAACCTCTGCTGCAGACACCTAAAAGCTGCCCAAACATGTTAATTTCTTTTTGGTTTAATATCCTGGGAACAAGAGGCCATAACTTGTTAGCTCTAACTGAATTTACTCCCATGTGAAAAACAAAAGTGTTAAGTTAACATTTGAAACTAAAAATAGCAATATCTCGTTTTCTTTGTTCAAACATTTCATGGGAACAAGTGGTGACGATTCGTCAGCTCTAATTGAATTTACTCCCTTGTGAAAAACAGAAGAGTCAAGTTACCATTTCTAACTAAAAATAGCAAACATCTCGGGGAAACAAGTGCTCACGAATCATCACCTCTAATTGAATTTACTCCCTTTTGAAAAACAAGGGTGTCAAATCACCCTTTGTAACTAAAAATGAAGATATCTCGTTACATTTGCATACAAGAACAAAACAATTGTCACTTCCACTTATTTTGTAAACGTTAAAACTGTTTCAAATCTAAATAGTCTCGTCTCCTCTGAAATATGTCCTTTGAGCAAGAAACGACGATTCGTGACCTCTAATTGAATTTACTCGTTGTGAAAAACAAAAGTATCAAGTTACCCTTTGTAACTTGAAATAAAGTATCTCTTCCCATTTTTCATAACTAGCCACCATTACACTGAAACAACCCGATGTATATTATGTAACTGTCACAATTCCCTCCAAACCGGACTAAAAATCACAAACCGGCAACATACACGTCAGTCTTTATTCAATCACCAAAGTCCTTGCACTTAACACAAACATAGAACTCCCAAGACTTCATTTATCTCACTTAAGTTATCTTAAACAAGAAATTTTATTTTTCTTCTACTACAATTCGTCGTGCTGGCTAATGTATAGATTTAGCCAAGCCTAAAAGCGGAGCTTCAATTGTTAATAATTAAAATAATCCAATTTGCCATGAGTGTGAAGAATAAGGCGACAGGTAACTAATAACTTAGTGATAGCCCTGTGTATTCCCAAGGTTCCTCTTAAAAAAAAAAAAAACAGTCAGTAGACCTGATCTTGATCTTGCACTTAGGTCATGAAAGGTATGCAGTCTTGAGTGGTGTTATTAATATGTAGTTTAGATCTAGAATAAGGATATAGTTTAGAATCACTTTGTTGTTAAATATAGTATCTTTAGCATTAGCATATACCTCTTGAGGTGTCTTAAGTCCACGCGATGCAGCCAATTTGACATTTAATAACAATATTTTGTTTTGAAATATTTTTTTCCCAAAATTGATTTTTGTACTATCACTCCAGATATTTTTGAAATCCTATGTTCTGTAACCTTTCACTGAAATTGACTTTGGCAAATTGCAGATACCAGTACATTGTTTAATAAGCACTCTAGGACTAGAACCGTATTAACAAATTCAATTGGCAAAAAAATGCATTGACCTGTAGCTCTAAAGATGATTTGGATGCTCCCATTAGGGTGGCATTTCATTTTAAAACTCTTGGTCTATAAGGAGGGGGGCTTTAGGATTTTCGGTTTTGCGGATTTGGCCAATTTTTGGTTGGTTTTTTTGTTTTCGCTCTTAAAAATTGCGGTTTTTCGGTTTTGGTGTTTCGTGCGGTTTGCGGATTTTCTCCAATTTAGCCTTTGGTTTTCGGTTTTTGTCAACAATGATGGCAATTTTCGGATTCTTCTGCCCATTTCATTTTACGGTTTTTCTGGTTTTGCCAAGGATGTTACACGTCGCAGTCACGCCAAAACTGTAATTCGAAAGAACCACTTACAGCAAGAGACTATGAGGCTTACAGTTAGAGGAATGCAGGCGCGGATCCATACCGGTTTCCACTGTTTTACGGAACTCGGTCAGAATTTTCATAATAATAAAAAAATTGACATGTATAGATTTGTAATAAAAGTTAAGTTTTTGAAAGAGACAAGGGCCATGGATGGAGTCGAACCCCGCTATTTCGAACTAGGTTATTTATTCCCTTGGATTTACCCTTATGTTTTCAGCCATTTACTTGTCAAAAACAGAGTACAAGAAGAAACTCCCAGGCGACCAACAAAGAGTGAGGTCCGTCAAGCAATCTAGACTCTCTCACGCTACAGTTTGTTTGCCGCTGCGGGAGCCGAGATTCGAGGGCAAACAAGCCAGTTGTCATTCACGATCGACAAAAGTCAAAACAACAGAACGTTCAAAGATTTTTCAATGCAACAGCATGAGCTGTTTTGTGGTAAATCGTTCAACATTTTTACTAGATCCGCGCCTGGGAATGCATGACAAGCCTTCTCTCTTTAGCAGCCGTTATTTGGGTCGTAACTGCTGCCAAGCAACCCGGAGGAGGTACGTGGGTTAATTTCTGGTGGCTATGTGCCGCTAGCCTCTCAGAACCCCTACCCCATTAGAGTCTCTTCTGTGGTCAATTACAGACTCCATCTTAGTCATGTTTAGGCAATTAACATGTAATTTTTGTGATCCCAACTTAGTCAATTTTCTATTTAAGTATATACCTTAATTCTATTGAATTTACAAAAAAACACTTTACATTTTCACCCACAGAGCAAACATTGCTTACCGTAAGTATGAAGAACTGTGTTACCCCAAAAATCAGAAAATGTGCTACCCCATTCTTGTTACTCTATTGAAAATGGGACCCCAAACCACCCCATGATAGTCAATCCAGTCGTGAAAATATGATCCCATCCAGCGGCACTTCCCCAAGGAAGTACCTCCCCCTGGCCAAGCAGTCTATGAAAAGATCAAGATAACATCAAAGCAAAAGACTGTGGACTATCGAGTTTCAGCAGCTATAGCTCAATTGCGAGTTGTCGCCCCTTTTCGTTTCGGAAATAACACTGCCGGCTCGCTCTGTTCACGTGAAATAAAAGCGAAGGAGAGACTATGTGATTGTAAAATTAAGTAGTTTGGTTGGTAAAATGGGACTTCCATTGTGCCTGGACAAATGAAAATTCTGACAATGGCAGTCAAAAAGTAACTTCATAATGTGGTGTCCTGTTTTCTAGTTTCACATTGCTATAGGTCTGTTGAGCCGGATTACATAAAGCACATCGATGTGTTCTGCACTAATATAACAAGGGAATAACCAGAAAGAACTTCGGAAAGTAAAATAAGGTAATACGTATAAAAATTAATAACAGGAAGAGGGAATCTAAAGACTACCAAACCTTTGTGAGTGAGGAGTTTTATTCGGTTTTCGGTTTGGACGAAATTTCTTGCGGTTTTGCGGCTTTCGGCGATTTTCTGTGCGGTTTTTCGGTTTCCAATAGGCCCCAACGCCCCCTCTCTATAGGCTTCAATTAGAAACAAAAGAAACTTCAAAAATTGCCAATTTTGACCTGAAAGCCTTGGAGATATGTTAGAATGTTGTTGTTGTTGTTTTCTGGGAAAGCTCTGTTGCTTTGGCTACCACGAATCAGAGCCCCATAACTATAGAAATAATCACATGCATACATAGAAATAGGACACCATTCAACTCTTTTATCATGGCCAACATGGTTAGCAGCATGGATCGTGTGTGCATGCGCCCAATGACGCCAACTCAGTGGAACATGGCTGCCATACCCCACCTGAATGAAAGTTAAGGAAATTGAAGCCTTGGTTTAATTGCACATATGATATTGACAGCTGTCAAAACAAGGTATCCAGTGGCAGATCCACACCTAGAGCAAAGGAGGGGGCCCAGTTTTTTTTTTGGTGGGGGGGGGGGGGGGGGGCAGGCCCCTTCCCTAGATCTGCCACTGGTGTCCGCTGACCAGTATTATGGTCATGTTGGTGTCTCGAAACGTTTTTCACATAGTATCAGCCTTGCAGTTTAATCTTTATACACATATTTTTTTGGCTGATCAGATCTCTAGTAGATCCTACGTTGGCAGCGTTTATCGTATGCGGTCCCTTGCAGTTTATAGTCTCTCATTTATGAATTTTCGGACCGTAGGTCTTTTCAGATCCGATACGCTGCGTTTTTTAAGCATGGTATTGGCCATGAGTTTGAATGTTTAGGCTGGCTTTGTCTAGCCACATTTATTTTTTGCTTTTCGAGACACCAATAGTGACACTTTGGTCTTCTTGCGCTCCGGGGCACGTGATGTGGCAACGCGTGTCTCGGAGCGCAAGTGAGTTCAAAGTACGGAACTTGATATAGTGAACGGGTCATTGTGCAATTTATGTGCGTTGGCTCTTGGCTGGCGTTACATATCTTCGCTACACTGTGCTGACGAGCTCCAATAAGAGCGAAACAGCTGTCCACAGTTGCGATCCTGCTTTATCGGTTCTGGTCATGTTGGTGTCTCGAAACGTTTTTCACGTAGTATCAGCCTTGCAGTTTAATCTTTATACATAGTATTATGTGACCATATCTCTGGCTTGGGTTGAAAGCTCATCAAAGTCACATGTTTTTTTTTTCAAAGTTGACCACTGATCAACTACTAGTTTTTTATTATATTATGGGCTCAAGTCAGGTTAACTTTGTAATCAGTGCCAGGTTGTTCAGAAGGTATACTTTCACTGCTTTTATTTTAGGTAGTTTGAGATTGTTGAAACTCGAAAAAGAAGTCCAAACAATATTAACAGAAAACCTCACTGCAATGTGTTACAAAATTGAAGCAAAAATTCTCACTTATCCCGGATTAGCTTAATTGGGCTTTGAACAACCCGGCCCAGGAGCTCCACTTTTAAGCTTGGCTAAATCTATACATTACAATGTTTACAATTGATTCTGTGGTGGCATGAATTTGTACATGTATTTAATAACATAATTGTACATTGCTTTCTGCTTTTGTGCTGTGCATTCATCGATAGTTTGGTTTCTTTTTATAAAATATTTTATTAATACTACCTCTTAAAACTACTGGAATTCTACATAGCCTCAGGACACTTTCCAAAAGTGACTACATATAAGATACAGTTACCGTAAGAAAGCTGTACAGTATTAAGAACAGCATACAGGAATACAACGAGATCCATTCTCTGCTGCAAAATTGAAACTTTCACAATGACTAAA
>JAHPZR010007610.1:12500-17500 GCA_019787425.1 Platygyra sinensis | reverse complement strand
ATATTTAGGTTTCACTACAACACGCAAACGATTCGAACCTGGTGACAACCTCTTCACATTCCCTCTACTGCATTCCGCCCCCTTAAATACAATTGTTCCTATCATAGAAACCACATCAACATTAGTAGTATAGCGGCTAATACTCATTTAATTCAAAACCTTAGATAATGGGAAAATCTCACCCTTCATCGCATGCTCGCAGTTATACATGATCCCAAACATTATGTTTCTTTGACTGATTATCCAATTGCTAATGACTATCAAACCCGCCCACAAAATCCTCAGCCTAACCCACAGAAAATGTCGAGGTAAACCCAATATGTGAATACTTCCTCCTCTTTTACAGAAGAATAAATATGGCCGTTCTCAACTGTTTTTGGGATCAAATCTTCTCACATACATTTACCTTTACAACAAGAAATTTGATTGGTGTCCTATTATGGCTCTTGCTAGTGTTTAATAGTAGATCCAATCTGATTGGTGTGACATACATACATCTCCCACTGATCCACTGATCAACTCGCTGAACTATCCGTCCATAACATACCCGACTCAAAAACCTGTGTTAGGAATATAACGTCACAAGTAGAGATGCCGCTGCGAAAATAGCGGGCTCAACTGGAACCAATTTCGAGTAATGGCGGACGAAAAATTTCACTTTTCGAGCGGCGAAATTTAATGAAGGAAGTCTTTTTATTATTTTCTTTTTGGACGAAAGGGCATCGTACATCATGGTAAGTTATTCTGTTTAAAAAAAAGTGGGAAAAAGAAATGTGAAATTTCGTCGCAGTAGCACTTTAAATAGACATTTGTTTTATTTGAGCGGGATATTTGTTTAAGTTTGTCATTCGTTTTTCAAGCTCAAGATTAGTTTTATTCAAGCGTGACCTCGGTGTGTTCAGGTTGACGTTTCTTTAAAGTTTTTCATTTGTCTTGTAACGTCGACATTCGTTTTCTTCAAGCGTGACATTTCAAGTTCAACGAGTGTGACTGAAGTCAGTTGAGGTTGGAACCGAACACGAAAGCTGGGCTCCCGACTTCCCTAGCGAGCAAAGTGGCAGGAGAGATATCAAATGGCGAACTAAGTGAACACAACGTCGGCGAGTACTTCAGAAAAGTGCAAAACCCTGCTGCAAGAAGTTGTAACGGAGCTTAATTCCAGTGCTCAAATTGCGAAGGAATCACCCCTAGACCTGTTAGCAATTGGACAACATTTCTCAGCTTTGTTATCGTAGATTCCTCTATCATATGAACAGACGCAAGGCGCACACCATGGTGATATAACAGGTTGGCACGAGTGAATAAATCGCCAAAAATCGTGCTCTAGGCTCTCTTCGTCGTTACGGGACTTCCAAACGCGATCTAGCTCAAGAAAGGAAAATATATGTCACTGATGGATCAGACAGGCACACTTTCCAACAGGCGTTCCGACAAAGTTCGTGCTCGTTCCCAGTCGCCATTATAGGTTATAGATTATCTGCATCTCTATTCTTAGGCTACTTTTAATTTATAACTAATATACATGACCGTAATTTTATCTTTATTGTATTTCATGATAGCTGCCTAATTTTCTTAGCCGTTATGGTTATTATAGGCAGCTAATACCACATTTACAAGTTTCAAAACTAGTATTGCTTTTATCTGCATTCTTTTGGTATAAATAATTGTTGTTATTGTAGTTCACGCCTGATTAAAACAGATAATGCTACAAGTGAAAAACGAACGAAAAAACTGGAAACAAATGTCGCGCTGTAGTGAAACGAATAGCTATTGAAATAAAAACGAATCTTGAACTTAAATAAAAGAAATAACTAAACCAAACCGTCAATACATGGACGTCACGCTTTCAGTAAAACGAATGTCGAACTTACGAACGACTGTGAAGGTTGGAAAAAGGAAATCGAATGACAAATGTCACGCTTGAATAAAACGAATGTTAAACTTAGAAAACGACTATCAAGGTTAAATGAAACGAATGTTGAAGTTGAAAAGCGAATGTCAAGGTTGAATAAAAGGAATATTGAAGTTGAAAAAGGTCGTATGGTTCTATTGTTACTTGCCCAGCCGGCTTTTCTTCGTTCAGTCATTTCTTCTTTTTACCCAAAATAAGGGTGGCCCCTAAATCCGCCACTGAATAAATTGAATTTTGATAGGAAAAACGCGTCACGGCATATGTTAAGTGGAAATTCTACTTCGCTGATCGACCGTCTGACGGACCAGAATGGCAAAAATGTAGTAAAAGTAGTAATAATAATTTTGTGAGGCGCTGTGGCCTCATGGTTAGTGCGCTCGACTCCGGAGCGAGAGGTCCGGGTTCGCGGGGCGCTGGCCAGGGACATTGTGTTGTGTTTTTGGTTGACACTTTACTCTCACGGTGCCTCTCTCCACCCAAGTGTATCAATGAGTACCGACGAATTTATTGCTGGGGTAACCCTGCAATGGACTAGCATCCCATCCAGGGGGGAGTAGAAATACTCCCAGTCACTTCATGCTACAGAAACCGGGATAAGCTCCAGCCTGATGGGGCCACAACTGGCTCGTATGCAGACTTTACCTGGTAAAGTTCTCTTTATAGAGGAAATAGGCGCGTGGTAAGCTTTTCGTATTGTGTAAGTTTTCTCTTATTCTAAGTTTGCCTTTGAGAAAAGATATTTTGAGAAGGATTTGTCTAATTGGACTGAAATTTTCAGGATTTGTTGTTGTAACTAAGTAAGTTTTGTGGGATGAGCACGGAACTTTTCCATTCATCGCATTTTGTCGAAGTTATGTATCGAAACGTATCCTGGATTTTCTGTATCAGATTTAACTGGTCACCATCGTGATGTGTTTTTGAACTTTTGAAAAATCCCTATGCTTATCCCAGCAAGCTATTCGTCTTCTTTTTAAGAGTGTAAAATTTATTCTCTTGGATCAGCTGTTGTAGATGTTACCTTTTCTCAAGTAAGTCCTGGCATTCTCCAACAGGTGACAGATTTGTTTAGCCGGTGTCAGGTTACAATACAGTTCTAGGGTGCAAAAGTATTTTTTACATAACTGTTAAGCTTTGTGCAAATGTATACTTTGCCATACACCGAATGCAAATATGGCGGACCACTCGGTCGTCGCCCGGGACGAGTCGAATGAAAGCGAGGCTAGTTGGGCTTTGATGTTTTGTTTTGACAATGCTTTTCCAGAAAAGTCTTGCTTCGTTGTCGATTTGGTCCCTTTGTTTCGCCCTCCCTACGCGTTTTTGTGTTCCTGAATGCCACCGCAACAGAGTGGAATCTTCCACAGCAGAGAAAGTGTCTTTTTTTCAGTTTTCTCGTTCGCCTCTGAGGGGAAACCAAAGAGACGGAGGCAAGGAGTTCACATTCGCCGAAGGAACTGTTTAAGTTCAGGGTGGAATCGATCTTAGAAAATGTGTAAGCGTTCGCATTTAGCTCCAAGTTGTTGTCATTTGGCTCAATGCTTTCACTGGTTTCAGCGACGGGGCAGTTGAAGTTCATTGGCTTGGTTATTGCACCGTAGTATTTATATTTACTTCGTGCGATTCCGTGCAATGATGCGAGTGGACGCGAACGCAAATAACTTCTTCCTTTGAGACAGAGGATATCATTCAAGAAGACCTTTTCTTTAACTTGTGGAGGGTATTGGCCATGAAAACCGTGTTGGAACACCACCAGACACCACATAAGCTCGTCATTTAAACGATTTTTCTGAGATCTTCTATCCTGAAACGTAGCAAACAAACTTTAGTCCCCGCGGCGATCGTGAACTCCTTTTCTCCGTCTCAACGAATTGCATTGATCCACTATTTTCACTTAGAGGTTAACGGTGGAAGATTTCTATCCCCTCTCGTCGCATTCAGAAACACAGCAACTCGTAGGCACAGCGAAATAAAACAACAGATCGACCACAAAGCAAGAGTTTTCTGGGGAAGCAGTTTAAAACAAAACATCGAAGCCCAACTAGTCTCGCTTTCATTCGACTCGTCCCGGGCGACGACCGAGTGGTCCGCCATATTTGCATTCGGCGTATTGTTTGAAATTAAATCTTAGCCACCAAGAAGGTTAAAAAATGGTGTGTTCTTAGGTTTAGTCCGAGAAATGTGAAGGCTGCAAAATTATGAACCAAAAAAGACGAGATGACATGGACGAATCTAATGTTACTTAGAGAATTTTAATATTGAAGTATGGTTTTCACGTGAAGTCATCAAATTCCAAAATCTAAAACTAAAAAACGACGAAACTTTTTAATCCTCATCAGGGATAAAGGGATCTAAATTTATGACAGTGAAACATGATGATGCAAAGGACCGCAAACGAAAATGCTGCCTGTGAAAATGATCCTACGTTCACAGGCAGCATTTTCGTTTGCGGTCCTTTGCACCATCATGTTTCACTGTCTAGTATTTTTTGGGGCCGTTGGTCTTTTCAAATCCGATATGCTGCTCATTTTAAACATGGTTTGGCCATGATTTTCCTGCGGGGCAGTTTGTGTCTGTCCGCAGTTACCTTATCGCGGCAACAACATGATAATCTGGATTTTTCCAATTGTCCCCTGTCACGCGTTTTGCATGTGACATTGGCCAATATTTGGATCTGAGTTTCATCTGAGGTCATCACCATCTTAGTGAGTATATGGATGTCAGTCGATCAGCTGATACTTTATAGGTTGCTACACCGTGCTGATAAGACCCAACAAGGTCGAAACAGCTGTCCACGGTTGCAATTCTTGGCTTTCAGTTTGGACTCTATCATGTCGTTGCCCCATTAAGCTTGTCACGTAGTATCAGCCTTGCGCATGCATCATTGTTTGTTACTTCTAACTTTATATCTGCTTACAAACACTCAGCTCTATAAAGGCCTTCAGAGTTATGGCGTTGCTTGACATACCGCTCTGATTTCGTTTGTGGAAAAATATACACTTACGTAGTGATGTTGTTCAGTTCATATAATCAGTCGCCTAGATGGCCAAAGTAAGTCCCAGAAGTTAACGATATTTTCCCATCCGCCATGTTG
>JAHPZR010007610.1:0-7500 GCA_019787425.1 Platygyra sinensis | reverse complement strand
TTAAAATTAAGCATGACAGCGAGGCTTAGAGGACACAAACAAAGGAAATTGAATGACCATGTTTACTCATTTCTTTTGTTTGTGTCCTCTAGGCCTCACTATCAAGCAGAATTTTAATATATCGAAAGTGATCTATTATTAGGGCATGAACAAGTGTCTGGGTTGCTTGGTTACTTAATCCATTGACTCCCTTGCCGGCCGTAACTGGCCGTGACGAGCTTTGGCCTTTCTTCCACTTCTGACGTCATCACTTTTGACCAAAATTGGCATCATCTATACTCAACTTCTGCAGGAGGAAAAGATCTTTCCAATGAAGCCCAGATCAGAGTGATCGGCCTTATAGAGCCTGAGATATGCACAAACATACTCAATACGATGAGTGAAAAACTCAGAGCAAACTTTCCTGCAACTACACCAGGCTGCTCCATAGAAGGTCAATCACTGCAGCAAAAAGAAAAAAAAAAGGACAAAGGAAAGGGCAAAAAAAAATCCAAAAATCGAAAAGCCTAAAGACGTAGGTCACCTACTGGTCTTGACTTCTGCGCATGCACGAGCCAAAATGCCGTAAAACGCGATTCTAGTGACAAGAAGGGCTGGCTGTCGTGTTGCAAATGCAATTTCGACCAGATTAAAGCTAATTTGGCCGAGATTTAGCCTCAAAACCACCAAAATGTCCAAAAAAGCATTTTTGGCAAAAAGCTCCGGGGGTCAATGGGTTAAATACTTTCTTATTCGTCTTAAATTTGTAATGTAGTAATGGGCCGCTCTACACGTGTTATTGATATTAACTTCGCTTCTCCCATTTCTATTCCATTTGGAATAGCATGGTTCTTTTCGGTCACAAATGTGATCGTTGGGACTATTTTTGTATATATAGCGAGAATCTTAGTTAATAAACCCTGCAAATAGAATTCTATATGTGCTATATTTTCACATGTGAAAAAGCGATACGTCAAATCTTCAGCCAACAGTCACCTCATCCTCGGAGACCCAGGGGCAGCTAGTTGGGTCATGAGAAAGTCGAAGCGGCCAAGTTTACAAGAACGAAAGAGGAGCCCCTGGGATTCTACTCTTAACCGACCAGTTCCGAAACCAATTGAAATCCTCGTCTATGATTGGGCACAAAAATATTTTTGTGCCCAATCAGAGTCCAGCTATTTTCGTGTTACTTTCGTGACTTCTTAGTCGAAAGTGTTCACCGACAAACTGTTTGATTGCCTGTTCGCCATTTTTGTCCGCATGGAGCAGGAGAGTTTCCCTCGATCGAGAAGTGCCACTGAAAGGAGAACCATGAAACCGAAAAAAAATCTCGAAATTTAGGATGTTTGTAAACCGACCTGAAAAAGCAACAACCGAGAAAGTCAGACTGTGGACTAATCGAAGGTAAATTCGTGAACTCTAAAGTACGATAATTTGCGAGTCGAGTCCATGCACCTGGGCCATTTTCTTTCGTGTAGTCTCTCTTGTGTCAGCAGAAAGACCGGTTCGCTCCATCTTTATCGGACGTGGGAATTTCTCCTGCACGGGCTGGATAAGTA
The DNA here is from genome assembly GCA_019787425.1 of Platygyra sinensis. NCBI lineage: Eukaryota > Metazoa > Cnidaria > Anthozoa > Scleractinia > Merulinidae > Platygyra > Platygyra sinensis. Next base: position 5,962 of record JAHPZR010007610.1, on the reverse strand, counting down.
TGCTGAACGGGCGGCCGGCCGGCCGACTGCAAACAGCCCACGCACATAGATTTCGCGCGGGAAGTTGAGGTGAAATAGGATCATTTCCCGAGGTGAAAATTTTGAAAGCAGAGCAAAGATTAGTGATAGAGAAAGTTGTCCATGGAGATGTTTTCGCTTAGTTACCGACGGGATTCGGGAAGAGCTTGACATTTTAGATCTTGCCCCCTTTGTACAAATGTCTAAAATCTATGGGCCACAATTTTCCTTCAAACCCCTTAGTTGTGATCGTTTCTCCGCTGTTATCAATAATGGAAGACCAGGTGAAGTGGCTGAGGTCACGGGGTTTTGCAGCTGCATATATTGGAGAAGGCAATGACAAAGACCGTAGCATTATTGATGGTCAGGGGAATTTCAATTTTGTCTATGGGAGTCCTGAGTCTTTGGCTGGTGACAGTAGGTTCAGGGATATGTTTTCCCTGGACTTTCACAGGAGGAATACAGTTGCCATTGTCTGTGATGAGGTGCATACTGTAATTGATTGGTAAGTACATGTTTGTAACAGTAATTCTGGGCTAAAATCAGTCCCTATTCTCCTTCTGGGCAAAACTTGCAATTCCACAGAGACAGTGCCTACTATGTGGACACTGCTTTTCCTGTGCTGTTTGAATCATGCATCCTCTATAAAGAGGAGGGAGACACAGTGGGCAACTCAAACTGGAGGCAATTTTAGTACAAGCTTGGTTTTTTTTTTGCTTCTTGCCTAAACGGTCCTTAGAGAAAATATAAATGGCTCATGGTCTTGTAAAATCAGCAGTCAAACCCTAAGCTTCACTGTGTCTATTCCAACATTGACCACCTTACTTGTTTTTCAAATACTTTAATTCAAGATACCCTGGCTAATTGTGATCACTTCTATTCAGTAGACAACACTTTGGAGACACTCTGTGTCTGGAATACTGACCATGCTTTTAAGATTTTTAGTTGCTTGAAAAGTGTATTTAAGGACCTTCAAGAAAAAGATGACAGTTCTTACTTTCATATGAAAGTTATCTTATGAAATATTTAGTGTAGATTTATTTTATTCTTATTACTGACTCTAAATAATATCTTCAAGTGTTGGCTCTGGAGACAGATCTGTAAAAATACAGTGTTCTGTGTGGCTGCAACCCCACAGACTGTCCAATAACTGAGTTATTGGTCAAAATTAATTATCAACTAAAAGAGCAAATAAAACCTTTGCTTTTCAACAAGACTTGAAGGTGTTGTTGATCCAATAAGCTTTTTGTTTTTAAATGCAGCACGACTGATTGCTGTGTACAGTGATGGCACTGGTTTACACAGCGCAATGCCAATGCTCCTGAGATTTGTTGGCAATTCTTAAATAATTGTTTTTGATTTGAAGTGCACAGAAACCTAACAAATAAAAAGAAAACAATAATATTCTTATGTTATATAGAATTGCATAGAACCTAACTGACAGTACACGAAATGATGATTTATATGGTCAAGCAGCTGTTAGATTGTGCCCTCTTCATTAAGACCATATAAGGTTTTTTGAGGCTAGAGTAGTGTTAAAAGTGTGGTTAACAAAATTGTCAGTGATCATGTTGAAGAGTTGCAGCTCTACCTATATTACAGAAATCTGTCATTTAAGTAAATTTATTTCATAATCTGTTTCATAATGATTGCTCTACTTCAAAAACTTTCCAAGATGTTGAAAAGTGAAAAATGTTGGAAGTGGTATACAAATTTTCTGATAATTAATATTTCCACTAGGTATTTTCATCATACAAACATTTAATAAGAATGAACTGTTTTGTCTGTAGACAAGTGTAATTTGTATTTGTTAACTGAGAGCTGTAATTCACTGATTGTACACACCTTCACACATGTTCCCTGTGCTGAACTTTAATTGCCAACAGTGGCCACTAGATTTCACAGTTTGGCTGCCTGCCTCACGAGTGCTTTTTATTTGTTGCGCGCTAGACACCGACAGCTCGATTGCTTTAGGCAGTATTGTGGTCTTGCTGTCATCAAACACAAGACGATGGCCTGCCTTTTTCCGTTCGATTCTTCTGACCGTTTGTTCGTCATCTTGGCTTGATGTAAGTGGAGAAACCGGGTGTTTTCGTTTCAACAGCCGTTCTGTGGCTCCTACACTCCCATCGCTGTAATTTTTCCAAGCCTTTTCCACACTATATTTGCACGTTCCGCAAACAGCACGAAGCAAACCATCCTTGTTTTTTTTCTTTACAAACATTGGCGAATATTTCTGCAAATTCACCGGTTATGCTCCTTTTTCTCTTTTTATCAACAAAAACAAAGCCACACAGACAGCAATTATCTAAAAGAGTGTTAACTGCGCTCGGATCGCTCATGTTTGATTAAAAACAAAAACCTAACCACCGTCCAAGCAAATTGACATAGAACAGGCGCTGAAAGAATAGCTTTTCCCGCGAAAAGGAATGTACATATGTGCGTGGCTGTTTGCAGTCGGCCGGCCGGCCGCCCGTTCAGCATACTTATCCAGCCCGTGCAGGAGAAATTCCCACGTCCGATAAAGATGGAGCGAACCGGTCTTTCTGCTGACACAAGAGAGACTACACGAACGAAAATGGCCCAGGTGCATGGACTCGACTCGCAAATTATCGTACTCTAGAGTTCACGAATTTACCTTCGATTAGTCCACAGTCTGACTTTCTCGGTTGTTGCTTTTTCAGGTCGGTTTACAAACATCCTAAATTTCGAGATTTTTTTTCGGTTTCATGGTTCTCCTTTCAGTGGCACTTCTCGATCGAGGGAAACTCTCCTGCTCCAGGCGGACAAAAATGGCGAACAGGCGATCAAACAGTTTGTCGGTGAACACCTTCGAATAAGAAGTCACGAAAGTAACACGAAAATAGCTGGACTCTGATTGGGCACAAAAATATTTTTGTGCCCAATCATAGACGAGGATTTCAATTGGTTTCGGAACTGGTCGGTTAAGAGTAGAATCCCAGGGGCTCCTCTTTCGTTCTTGTAAACTTGGCCGCTTCGACTTTCTCATGACCCAACTAGCTGCCCCTGGGTCTCCGAGGATGCAGTCACCTCAGCAAGTCTTATCTCTGTTTCAAGGGCGAACATTCAAGGAGGAACATTTCTACACACAGCGTAAGTCAACAGAAACCGAATTTGTCTCTGCACAGCGCGAAGCGTCACGTACATATGCATGGACAAGCGAAAAGAATTCACACTTTGTGCTTTAATACGAATTCCCCGTATTGTATTTTACGTTGTGTAGGCTCTTTGTCCGCTTGCTGCTGGACGGGAAAGCGAATTTGTTTTTTAACACGTTTGGTCATTTACATCAAGCTTGAATCGGAGTTTTTGCTTTTCTGCATGTAAGCTTATGTCATCAGGGAAAAATAAAACTCATTTAAAGGATATGTTTAATTCTCGCTATATATACAACAAACAAATTACAGCATAGAAAGTTCTTTGTACGGATTTTTATTCACTCGTTGCAAAACTTTGAAAACTCACTCGTTCGTTTTGCAAAGTTTTGCAACTCGTGAATAAAAATCCGTACGTCGCACTTTCTATGAAATAATCTATTTATACGAGAGAATAGTCTATGACAATGTTGACAATAAAGGGACATGACTCTTTGTTAGTTTCACTCAAAATGAATTCAGGAAGTTTAAACATTATTTTCATACATGTAGGTGCTAATGGTAGATGTGGTGGTGAGTCCAAATTCTTGAAATACTTTAACAGTATTTCTCGTCAACAGTGGCTTAAAAGGTCCTTTGTCTGTTTAATATTCTTTTGAATGATGCTTTTCTCAAGGGAACGGTCGATATCAATGAGTTTAGATTTGCATTTCCACTTGATGTATTTCAATTCGCCGAAGTAGCAGTAATAGTAGGCTCCTGATTGGCCGAAATTTGTTGCGGCCATCTTGGATTTGGAAATATAGTACAGGCGTTAAATTACTAGTTAATCACAGTCGGTAAAGAAGATGTATTTGTGTGTAAAATGTTTAATGTGGATGAAAACCGTCTGAAGGAGGAACGAAACGTAATAAAATTTTCATCACAAGCAATATTTTGCAATTTAAATTTTCAAACTTATGAGCTCGGACAGAATGATTGTGTCAGTGTGATTATGTAATTTGTCTATATAACAATTATTCCATGAGCCCGCGTTGGATATGAAGTGATAAAATAACCAACGAGCGCGTAGCGCGAATTGGTTATAATCACTTCATATCCAACAAGGGCGAATGGAATAATTGTTTTAGTAAATTCTCAAACCGGGTTTTGCCGCCGATTTTATTTCCACAATTTTACAAAGCGAAAAACTTTAAACTTGGCGCACTATTTTCCATATGACGTAAAACTCCGACTATTGGCTCATAGTCGGAGTTTTTTAGCCAATCAAAAAGCTAGAAATGCAATAGTCGGAGCTGAGAATTTACCAAACTAATTTAGTCTCGAAGTTTCGTGCATATTTAATTAGCCTTGTCACGGTGACTAAGCAATTTATTTTAGTCGTTTACGTCTGCTGCTGTAAATAATTTTATATTGTAATGTTACTTTATTTGGCACAGCCGGAAAGTTCTAGAATCTTATGCTGTAAAGTATATAAGCGAATCGGTGTAGTTCTTATAAGGTTTTTTCCCCTTAGGAGGGGGTTTTGGAGTTGTGTGACGTCTTCTCTCTAATTATTTCATGTTAGAGATCAATGCTGAATGATGTATCGTATGCTGTCATGATATGTACCTATTCTGTTATATAATCACAATATGTCTAACTATTAATGAAGTTCCCTGCGTGTTTACTACTTTCCGAAAATAGTAGCGAGCTACAGAAACGCAACACCTCGGAAAATTTAGGCAAAAGTGGCCCCAAGTTATTGAAAGTTGAACTTGCATACAGCCATGAGTTGAAAGGGCAAAAGGACTTCACGTTTACTTGCTAGTGCAAGGCTGTTACAGTCCTGTAACGAATAACGTGCGATCAATTTGTGTTTGCTGCCGATGAGTGGTCAAAGGGAGAAAAACTTCCGCAGACTTGCCTGTAAATTTCCAATAATTAGAGGTGGTCCTGAATCTGCTTCCATCATCTTTTTACACTTACCAAAAACTTAAAACTTGATATGCTGATTAGAAATCAATGAAAAAAAAGGTCACAGGAGTTGTTCTTGAGTTGGCAAACCCACATTTAATCTAAAATAAATTAAAAATTAATCAAACAGTTTTTTTTTTGCAATAGTAATTATTTGCCTCATGAAAATTGGCCACCACTTTCACACCAATGTCTGTGCAGTTGTTTGATTCAATCATCGTAGTGTTGATAGGAGGCAGGTGGCCACATGCCGAATGGATAAGACACTTTACTCTCATAGTGCCTCTCTCTACTCCGGTGTTTAACTATAGGTACCGGCAAACTTAATGCTGGGGGTAATTCTGTAATGAACTGGCAACCTATCCAGAGGAGAGAAGAAATACCACTAGTAGCTTTATGCTACAGAAACCAGGATAAGTTCCAGCCTGACGAGCTCTTTGTGAAGATTTAACTTTGCTTCACAACTAAAGACCAATCTTGATCCGTCAAAAGAGAAATCCTGCAATTGCTGCAAAATGTTATGACATAAGTATCATACGAAATCAAACCATGCCACTGAGGAAATCATTACATTCATTACAGAGCAAAAAATGATATTCTCCAAAAGCTGAAAGACTAAATTCACGTCATGAAAATAATATCTCTGTCTTGTGGATATTTTTTAACAAACAAAAGAACCTCAGCTTTACAACACTAGAGACAACGCAGTGACGTCATGAAATCCAAGATGGCGGCGGGCGGAAAATTTAAAAGCCGAAATATCTTCCGTTCATTATTGTTATTAAATGTTACGTTTCCCTTGTCTAGTAAAATTTGTGATTGAGGCATTATTTGGAGCAACTTACGTCAACTCGCGCCAGCAGCCGAGATTC
>JAHPZR010007608.1:20000-26925 GCA_019787425.1 Platygyra sinensis | reverse complement strand
TAATGTTTAAAACATAATTCTCTTAATTGTTCTAAATTTTTGAAGGAACTTCTGTAGCAAAAGTGACCAGCATGTCTTCCCATAAACTTATAGTAAAATAAAACAAACTGCGCACCAGAATTTGACACTGATCGAAAAGAGTGTTCGGCGATCGTTGTTTGACTAGTTCCTGATTGCCAACTTACATCGGTTTCCAGTTGAGTATCGAAAGTAATCAGATATTACTTTCTTTCTGGTTTTGGTTTACTACTGTTTAAGATTGCTGAGTAGTAAAATTGGTAGCTAATTGGTCTGAGTCTGGTTTTACAACACCCAGTAGAAAACCGCTCCAAGGTGAAATTTTCCAGCCCTGTTCTCTAAGGCCAAAATTTCTCATCAACATATGATTCAATGATATCAAATGAAAAAAAGACAAGAAGAGATATTTCTGGTCTATAGATTAAAAAGACATAAAGAAGCTAAGGGGATTCTGAGCCATTCATGAATTTGTCTTGTCAAACAGCTTAATTCAGTAAAACTTCAAGTAAAACTCAAATTGTTTTTCTTATTTACAGCTATACTTGTGAGAATCAGATCTGAAGCAGTCGTAATCGAGAGTCAAACTTCCTATGCTGCTAAAGTTAGGAAAGTGTACAAAACAAATAAACAGATGAAGAAGAAGCCGGAAATACGATTTGACAACGAAAGATGTAACTGCAGAACGGGCCTCTCGATGAAAGAAGATTATCTTGTGTTTGGAAAACACGTTCCCTGGAACGGGACGATAGCATTCTTAGAGGTTAATAGAGACAGCTTTGTGATTGAATGGGATGGTACATTAGAGAAGGAAATAGAGCAGTTAGAAGGACATTGCTCACTGATTTCCATGATTCCTACTCCGCCCATGTCATCCACTGTTACATTTAGCTCTGGTTTATCAGCGCATTCCGTGAAGAAAGCAGCTAGCACAGGTATGTTATCTTTAAAGGAAATATTCTATCCAGAAAGCAGAATTTTATCACAAAATAATAAAAATAAGAAGTGAGCATCTCTGGTTTAAATTCACAGAACACATGGGTGAAAACAATTTTCTGATAATTACTAAAATACCAAACGAATTTCCGTGACCTAACATTTAACAAGTACTACGACATTCCTTTACTCTAGGTGTTGTCCTGGAAACATAATTTTCTTAGCAACTTCTGATTTCAATCTGCGTTTCTGTCCACTAGAAGAAATAAATGTTTAAAAAACTGTTGACACCAAACATACATGAAGGCAAAATATGTCAGGTCATACGCTCCATCGAACCTTGCTTTTTGATGAGGTACCTTTTGTCAAGGTCATAGAACATAAATCTTAAACAAATGTACCACTTGTCCAAATTTCACGTATCGATAAGAACAGTTCAACGTGGAACAAGAAAGATTTGTTTGAAATCCTCGGCAGCGATAAGCACAGGTGAACACAGGAATCAGATCGTACTGGGACACAAAGAATGCATTCTCGTCCCCAGAGCCCACGATCCTTCTGGCCTGTGGCAGGGATCGAGAGCTCTGGTTTGGTCCAACACCGAAAGTCCGCGATTCATGGACTTCCCGTATAATCTAGCAAATCTGACTGGTTGAAAATTTAAAACGAATACTCTGCGCATGCTCAGAAAATCAGGTCCGGTCAGAACTCTCGATCCCTGCCACAGGCCAGAAGGATCGTGGCCTCTGGGGACGAGAATGCAAAGAATGATGATAATTAGTGGTGATTGATCTTCGGCACAAAACAGTAACAGAGTATCGTTTGATTGACTTCACAGAGTTGCTGTGGACTCGCAGTAACATTCAAGTCGAAATGCCTTCGTCACGTGATTGGACAGAAGCTAGAACAACAGAACCTTCAGCAACGACAATTGTGGTCGAAGGTTAGTGTATTTCCGGCTGTCTTCAGGTTCCCCTTGTGCAAACTAGTTGCTGGTAACACAAAACGTTTGAGAGCTTGAGAATTTTAGAGGTTACTGTTAATGACAGCAGTTGTATCTGTAGACCTATGGAAGAGCGAGAAGCCCAAACACTGAGGGATAGTTTGAAGGGTAAGTATTAAGAAACCCAAAGATACGTTCAGGGTATGTTCACGAAATGTGACTGCGCTCGTCTATTGAGTTCGAACGATTGCGCGGCCTGTTGATATCTAGATCGTGTACATTGTGAATTGTCTCTACAGAACCTTCGGGATTTTATCCGTTGCCTCATTTATAGCTGGATCACCTACTCAAGCTAGCATCTTGTTGATTCTGTGTTCTAATCGTTTACTATAAATATTTACTAATTTATGTTAAGAATGTACTTAATATGATTAACAGTTTTATCTCAACCCTATCACTAAAATGATTCTTGTTCATATATTCACAGAAAAATGTGGGCCTTGCGAGATCGCTATTAAACGAACCAGAGCTTACTGCACCAGTGACTTTGGTGAGTCAATTCAAAGTCATTATATCTCAATTACACGATTGCTAGTGGCAACTTAGCAATTAAAGGATCTATCCGGAGTCGTGGATAGACGAGTCGTTGAATTTCGTCAATAAAAGGCTGAAAACAGTCTTTTTTCTAAGAGTGACAGGCCCATAACTCCACGCGCACCGCGCTCAACCGAGTGACGCCTGAGGACGAGATAGGATTCTATATAAAAAATAGTGTAGATCCACTTATAATGCATATTTTTGTTATTATTGTTTTTCCTCATTTTCCTCATTCTGCTGCAGTGATTCATGTCAAGATCTTGTCGGAAGCTATAAACGAATTTAATCACGACGCAAGCTATCGTGTCCGCTTAATTCAAGCCTTCAAGTTGGCAAGCGGAGTGACAGCAGTGAGAAGTGTCTGGATTCTAGGTAATCAGTGTCACTGTCCTCTACTTCTCCCTGGGAAACAGTACCTTTTGATGGGTCAGCTGGGAATGCGCGCGGGCTCACCTGAACCAATAGCAGAGATTAATCGACAAAGTTACGTAGAAGTATGGAAAACATCAATGATTCGCCGACTACCAGCCTTGAAGAAAAGATGCCCTTCCAAGACAATAGAATCTTCTACACTGGTAACAGAGACCAGGGGATTTACTACGGGTATATATTGCATATGTTTCCTTTGATCTAGTTTTAAAATTAATTAATCTGATTCTAGCTTAACTGATATCCTGAAAGGTCCCTCGATTAAGATTTGTTTTCGATAGAAATTCGATTTCTTTTTTACACCTCACTAGATGCAATTAAACTAACAAACCCTGCAAATGTTACTGAGCAGTATTCACTTTTAGTTTGAAATATCTCAACACATGATAGCGAAAAGTAAACCGAACCTAGAATTGTCATCAACCTCGGATTTCGCCTTAGCTTCACATTAACAATTCTTATAACAATCAGTTATTCTCTCGTGCAAAGAGTGGATGTTTTAAGTTGTAATGTAAGGTACGTAAGGCATTCATATGAAGCCACATAAATCAATGTTCATTTATCTATATTTTTTTTCTTTCCTTTCACGTGGTGGATTCGAACTGATGTAGCCGCTGTCCCATCAACAACGGGCCCACGAGCATCAACAGAGACGATTTCAAGTCAATTGCCCACCACACAACCAGCATCAACACCACCAAGTAAACGTAAGAACCGAGTGCTATGCTACATGCTAATTCGCACACCTTGTTGCTATATATTTCGCTTAGAGTTAGTTCGAAGAATTTGGCGGCACATCAAGACTTTTCGTAGTTCATGATGTTCTTTATTCTCAACACCTATACTCGACAGTGTATGGTTGTTGTAGGGAGAAGATAAAAGTTCATCACTCTGGAGAATTTTTTAAATTTACTCTATGGTAGCCATGCTAAAGCAAAAGCCAATATTGGTATACATGTAAAAAAAAAAAAAGACCTCCAAATACAAACGAGCTTTCTAACAATTCTGAAAGAAATGACTTTATGCAAATCTAACTGAAAATGGCCTGTTTCCAATCCCCAAAGGCTCATGGAAAGAGAATTGTAAGCGACATATAGATTGCTTCATGGAAAGTGATCGCTCGCTGCATTTACTCAAGAGTTTTCTGGTACAAAAACAACGAGTGCGTTAACAAGTAAACTTTCCATGCTGTAATTTCTATATTTTATACGTACTTAACCCTCAAACAGATTTTCACCCTTCATTCGGCAGAACAAAAGCCAAGTTACGTGTTTCGTACGTTTGAGTGCAAGCACTTTGTCGCTTCAGCTGCGTTTGATTTGTTTCCCTTGCCTTACTTTTTTCTAAAGTCGTTTGCTTCAAATCTCCAGACATTTCCTTGTTTCGTAAAACTCTTTGTCCTCGATAATGCTTACGGCATGTTTGCCCTCTTTAAACCTTTTTTTTTCCTCTTCCATCAGGCTGTTTGAGTCTGGTTTTCAATTACGACGGAGTCGTAGTCGTAATCAGAAGCGTAGAGTGATACAATCTAGTGAAAATTGAACTGACGGAGTCGAAAGCAGAACACTAATCCGGTTATGAATCCGTGGCTTAGATCTAGTGAAAACGAAATTGTTGGAGTCGGAAGAATAAACCAATCACAGTGTTTGGTTGGTACTTCTGCTTGTGCTTCCGACTCGCTCCGACAATCTAGTTTTCACTGACTGGATTATAAGAGACGGAGTCGTAAACGGAATCGGAAGAAATGAAAACGTTCTGTTTCTTCCGACTCCGATTCCGATTCCGCTTACGACTCCGATTTTCGATTTTCGATTTTCACTAGGACGTAAGCGCTCTTACACTCCCACTACGACTCAGACTCCGACTCTGTCGCTAGTGGAAACCAGCTTTTACATTTATGATACAGATAGGACCCTGCGCACGCTCTGTTTGATGAAAAACCCATGTTTTATCAGAGTATAAAGCATACGTTACCTCTAGTCATCGATTTTGTTAGAGATGACAAAAAACGTTTACTTTGAAGAAATTTGTGATGGAGTTCTGCGAAGCAGCAGAAAGTATGTAGCAAACCGTCAGCTTGTCGATCTGTATGCTTTGTTGTCTCTACTTGCCGCGTGAAAAAGCTATACCATACTGAAGCAAATGAAGAATCCTTACTCTAAGCCGTGTGTTACACTGTGATAAAACTCTCAGGACATTTGAGAACACTCAAGAATTGTAGGAAACAGTCGCCTGCAGCTCGTGTTTTCTACAAATTCCCCTAGGCTTCTTTCGTGCTCTACCGCTTCCTAAGCGCTTTACAACAGAACAGAGCACAGTCGAGGCTTCTTTACTTGTTAAACATTCTTCTATTTTCCTACAGTGAAGTGCCGCCGACCCTGCCGAATAACAAAGAAACGAAACAAGAACTACTGCGAAAGTGATTTTGGTAAATAATTAAGCATACCTTAACTTGACCAAGTGAGAATTTCTTTATAATTTCTTTCCAATGGATGCCTAGCACTCCAGTTAATCATATCTTTACCTTACTCTCCAGTTATACGGGCAAGAATATTGCAATCATCGTTCAATGATACTCTTCGAGAAAGAAAATACTGGGTAAGGATCATTAAAGTGTATAAAAGCATTGTGGACCTCCAGGTACGGGACAACATTTTCGTGGTAGATGATGATTGCCAGTGTCCGAAACTGGAACCTCGAAAACAGTATGTAATCATGGGAACAGTGGAGACTATTTCCATCACTGATATTAGGCTGGTGATTCCCCCAAGACCGTTTGTTTGGATGTGGAAATCAAGGATGGAAGCAGGACTTCAATCAATTTCCTGTGGTAACTCAGGAAGAGACCTCAATTAGATCGGCAGAAATATTCATTCGTACGCGGAGTATATAATTTGTTTAAGTAGAATTCTACAAGTATACTAATGCAAATGCTGCAATCTGATTGGCTGGGCTACTAATATACTATCAGCCATTAGAGTGCAGTTGGCTGCCGGTCGTCCTCGAAATGCGATGTTTTTATAGCTTTTCCGAGGTTTTGGAAGAAAATTTTGATGCAAACGGGTAATTAAATTCCAAAACCTCACTTAAATGATCGCTTGTAGTCACTTGAAAACATTTGCTAAGTCTTCACTGAGACAAAACTGAACTGGTGGGCTCGGATAAACAAAATAAGGCCTTTGATCTTTTGGGGTTTGCACCCGCTACGAAAAATAAGCAGAAATTAAACAAGAGTGAGCCTGAAGCGAGCTAACGAAAGCAGCTCTCTAATCTGTAGTAGATCACATTATAGGGGCCTTTGAAAACGTTTTTTGCGAAACACAAGGAGTTGTGGTAGCGGTAAAATCAAAGGCGCAAGGAATTGTGTAATGCGCGAATGGAAAAATTAGAAAAATCAGTCCTACAGAAACGAACCTGAAGTTAGTAAATCTAAGGCGCCCGCCGTGATAGAGGACCACGTCAGTTATCTATTTTATCGTTTGCTTACCGTAAAAAGTAAAGCTCTCAAAACTAGATTTGTATAAATAAACCAGTTGTCGTCACTACTGAAAAAGGTTTGTTGATGTTTAATTGTGTAAAAGTAAAATTTTGATTTATGACCAGATATTTGTTTTATAGTTTGAAGCAGAGTTCTCTATAATCATAAAGTGTTATTTGCGATCTGTTGAATTCAATATTATTATTTTTTAAAAGTCGCATATTTTACTGGTACCATTCATGCATTTTATCTGCAACAAAATGTTTCTGAGATTAATTTATTTAAAAAAAATCAACTCTTCCCAATGTCAAAACAAATGTTGACACACTGATTGATGTCAGGAATGAAACATCAAAACATCACTTCTTAAAATCGGTAAAATAAATACATAACCTTGCTTTCCGATGCGAATGGTCCTGTCCGTTTCATGCAAAGCAACGAGCAAAGTATAGCTAACCACAGCTCACGGTTAAGGTGATTCCTCAGTATTGCATTGCGCATCCCTACTGCGCACAATTTTTGCGTCA
>JAHPZR010007608.1:10000-15000 GCA_019787425.1 Platygyra sinensis | reverse complement strand
TGACTCCAGAAGAAGCTGTAAAATTCGGCAGTAAAACCGTCATTGCCAGGGGATTTGTTTTTTTGGAAACATTTTAAAGCGTTCCAGCACTCATTCTCCGTCAGCAAGCCTTCGCAGTTCTTTCTTTGCTCATCATTCAGCTTTTCTACCTTGTCATTATCAAAGAACACTTTGAATTTAGGATCGTTTACTTGAGGATTTTGCGAGGAATATAAGGATTGATAAAATCTTTTTTGTTCTTTTAGGATTTCCTTTGGGTCCGTAATACTGCTTCCGTTTTCTTGTGTAAGGCTGGTAATGCATTTATTTTCATAATTTCGTCTCTCAAGATTAAGAAAATATTTCGAACTTCGTTCGCCGAACTCATGCCAACGGGCTTTGGAGCGCACACATGCTCCTCTTGCCCGGTCGTAGGAAATCTTATCCAATTCGTTCTTAACTTTAATGTATTTCTGGACGGCTTCAGGTGATGGGCAGTTTTCACCCATATTTCCAAGTCTTGAGGCTTCCTGTACGAGATCTTTTTCATAATCTTTTTTCATTTTAGCTTTTTGTTTTGAATAACTAATTGTAAACGCCCTTATTTCCATTTTAATCAACTCCCATAAGAGTCCGTGATCTTCAAGATCCTGATACTTGTTTATAAAGTGCGGAATTTTAAACATTAATTTTTCTGCATATTCATCATCTTCTAAGAGGGAGGAATTGAATTTCCAGAATCCGGGTCCTCTTGGGTATTTCTCATTGATTGGCAATTCCAACGTCACTAAAGAGTGATCGCAATGTGCAGCGTGTTTGATTTCACATTTTTGCACAGGGGAATTTTGTAATAGTTGACGGGCTATTAGCCAATAATCTAATCTGCATTTTATTTTCAAGTCGGCTGTTCGCCAAGTAAATTGTTTTTCTTCTGGATGTAGCGTTCTCCATACGTCGTCTAAATCTAAAATACACATCAATTGCTCGATCTCACTGGCGACATTCCTTCTTGACGAGACATCACGTCCTCCTTCTTTATCGGTTTTGGAAAGAGGGCAATTAAAATCGCCACCTACTATAATATTGTCGCTGGGAAACTGTTCAAGTAAAGATCTGAGTTGTTTAAAAAATATAATTTGCGCGTTATCATTATTGGGTGCGTAAATATTGGCACAAATAAATTTCTGATCATCTATAGAAAACTGCAGGATAAGAATCCTGCCGTTTTCACAACAAATTTCATTTTCTACTAGCACTTTGAGTCGAGGATTAAACAGAATTGCTACTCCTTTGCTGTGTTTACTTCCATGACAGAAGAACACTTTACTACCCCACTCGTTACTCCATAATTTTTCTTGGTCAGTAGAGCTATATGTCTCTTGCAAGAAAATTATTGAGTACTTGTTAACGTGCAGTTGCCGAAAAATAGCTCTTCGTTTTCTTGAACTATTTAAACCCCTAACATTTAACGTAATAAAAGTTAACTTATTCATATTAACGAACAAATATCGATATCTTAATAGTTTCACAATACAGAAGCCTTCTTAAGCTAAAGCCTGGAGAAAACATTGCATCACTTACAACATAAAAACGAAAATTACCTCTTATGATATTTGTTCGTTAATATGAATAAGTTAACTTTTATTACGTTAAATGTTAGGGGTTTAAATAGTTCAAGAAAACGAAGAGCTATTTTTCGGCAACTGCACGTTAACAAGTACTCAATAATTTTCTTGCAAGAGACATATAGCTCTACTGACCAAGAAAAATTATGGAGTAACGAGTGGGGTAGTAAAGTGTTCTTCTGTCATGGAAGTAAACACAGCAAAGGAGTAGCAATTCTGTTTAATCCTCGACTCAAAGTGCTAGTAGAAAATGAAATTTGTTGTGAAAACGGCAGGATTCTTATCCTGCAGTTTTCTATAGATGATCAGAAATTTATTTGTGCCAATATTTACGCACCCAATAATGATAACGCGCAAATTATATTTTTTAAACAACTCAGATCTTTACTTGAACAGTTTCCCAGCGACAATATTATAGTAGGTGGCGATTTTAATTGCCCTCTTTCCAAAACCGATAAAGAAGGAGGACGTGATGTCTCGTCAAGAAGGAATGTCGCCAGTGAGATCGAGCAATTGATGTGTATTTTAGATTTAGACGACGTATGGAGAACGCTACATCCAGAAGAAAAACAATTTACTTGGCGAACAGCCGACTTGAAAATAAAATGCAGATTAGATTATTGGCTAATAGCCCGTCAACTATTACAAAATTCCCCTGTGCAAAAATGTGAAATCAAACACGCTGCACATTGCGATCACTCTTTAGTGACGTTGGAATTGCCAATCAATGAGAAATACCCAAGAGGACCCGGATTCTGGAAATTCAATTCCTCCCTCTTAGAAGATGATGAATATGCAGAAAAATTAATGTTTAAAATTCCGCACTTTATAAACAAGTATCAGGATCTTGAAGATCACGGACTCTTATGGGAGTTGATTAAAATGGAAATAAGGGCGTTTACAATTAGTTATTCAAAACAAAAAGCTAAAATGAAAAAAGATTATGAAAAAGATCTCGTACAGGAAGCCTCAAGACTTGGAAATATGGGTGAAAACTGCCCATCACCTGAAGCCGTCCAGAAATACATTAAAGTTAAGAACGAATTGGATAAGATTTCCTACGACCGGGCAAGAGGAGCATGTGTGCGCTCCAAAGCCCGTTGGCATGAGTTCGGCGAACGAAGTTCGAAATATTTTCTTAATCTTGAGAGACGAAATTATGAAAATAAATGCATTACCAGCCTTACACAAGAAAACGGAAGCAGTATTACGGACCCAAAGGAAATCCTAAAAGAACAAAAAAGATTTTATCAATCCTTATATTCCTCGCAAAATCCTCAAGTAAACGATCCTAAATTCAAAGTGTTCTTTGATAATGACAAGGTAGAAAAGCTGAATGATGAGCAAAGAAAGAACTGCGAAGGCTTGCTGACGGAGAATGAGTGCTGGAACGCTTTAAAATGTTTCCAAAAAAACAAATCCCCTGGCAATGACGGTTTTACTGCCGAATTTTACAGCTTCTTCTGGAGTCAATTAGGCAAGATAATGGTAAACAGTTTTAATTATGGATTCCATAAAGGTGAGCTGTCAATTTCTCAAAGACAAAGCATCATACGTCTTATTCCAAAGAAGAACAAAAATTTATTGTATCTTAAAAATTGGAGACCTATTTCACTTTTAAATGTGGATTATAAGATTGCCTCTAAAGCTTTAGCTCTCAGACTAAAAAAGGTTCTATCGGCAGTTATAAATAACACACAAACTGGTTACGTAGAGGGAAGATTTATCGGTGAAAACATCAGACTTATAAACGACATCCTCAATTTTACCGTTGACCAGGACATAGAAGGAATTGCTTTATTTATCGATTTTGAAAAAGCATTTGATAGTTTAGAATGGGAGTACCTATTTAAAGCTTTAGATACCTTTCAATTTGGACCCGACTTTAAGACTTGGGTGAAAACTCTGTACACAAACATTTCTAGCTGCATAATAAACAACGGCTTCGCCTCTGAGTCATTTACTCTAAAAAGAGGAGTAAGACAAGGCTGCCCTTTGTCTGGCTTGTTGTTCATTTTAGCCGCAGAATTACTGTCTTGCTCAATAAGAGCTGATGAACATATAAAGGGAATTCGAGTCCTAAACAAAGAAATAAAATTATCTCAATATGCCGATGACACCACCTCCTTTTGCAAAGATAAAGAGTCGCTTGGGAAACTGTTAGAGTTATTAGACCTATTTAAAGATTGCAGCGGCTTAAAGCTTAACCAAAGCAAATCTGAAGCAATGTGGCTTGGAAAAAACGCAAATAGGAATGATACACTATTTGGAGTTCAGTGGCCACAAAGGCCTATTTCCGCCTTAGGGATATCATTCTCTTACAATCTAAAACTTTGCGAACAGGAAAATTTTTCACAAAAGATATGTAAAATTCAAAAGCTTTTTAATATATGGTCTCAAAGAGATCTCTCACTTTATGGCAAGATAACAATCGCCAAAACATTAGGGCTATCGAAACTTATCTTTGTAAGTTCGTGCATACATACACCGCCTCATTATATAGATATCACTAATAGATTGATTACAGATTTTGTCTGGAATAACAAGAAATCAAAGATAAGAAGGGATACTCTTATAGGTCCAAAAGAAAGAGGAGGGCTGGATTTACCAGAATTTGAGACTATTTCTAAGTCGTTACAAAGTGCTTGGGTTCAAAGAATGAAGAATGGTGTAGATGATCAGTGGATGTTAATTCCTTTATTTTATTTGAAAAATGTTGGAGGGCCATTTATTTTTGATTGTGACTATGATGTAAAATTTCTAGGCCTAAACAACTTACCAATATTTTACGCTGATGTTCTTAACACCTGGGCGGAAGTCCGAGAGCAAACTTCGGAAAATGAAATCTGTGTTGAGAATGTAATCTTATGGAATAATAAGCATATTTTAATAGACGGTAAATCAGTATATTGGAAAGAATGGCATGAAGCTGGTATACTTAGAATTAAAGACCTACTAGATGAAAAAAACAGATTTCTCACACTTAATAAGTTTCTTTTAAAAACTGGTCTCAAGGCGCCTTTTACTAAGTTATTTGGCTTAATATCAGCTATACCTTATAGATGGAAGTGCGCTTTGAGACCGGGATTTATCATGAACAATCAAGATATGGAACAAAATACAACTAAGGAAATTAACGTGGTTACTAGCAAGAAAGTTCGTAATATACTTATTCAAAGGAAATTTGTAGAACCGTTGGCTAGCCTTCGACTATGCAGGCAAGGATTAGACAGTTCCAAACTTAGTTCCATTTATATGCTTCCATTTAAAATAACTAAAGAAACAAAATTAAGCATATTTCAATATAAGATTATTCATAATATTCTTCCACATGGGGTTCTGTTACACAGAATGAAAATCGTAAACTCTCCTCTCTGCATACATTGTGATTCCCTA
>JAHPZR010007608.1:0-5000 GCA_019787425.1 Platygyra sinensis | reverse complement strand
ACAAGCTGACGGTTTGCTACATACTTTCTGCTGCTTCGCAGAACTCCATCACAAATTTCTTCAAAGTAAACGTTTTTTGTCATCTCTAACAAAATCGATGACTAGAGGTAACGTATGCTTTATACTCTGATAAAACATGGGTTTTTCATCAAACAGAGCGTGCGCAGGGTCCTATCTGTATCATAAATGTAAAAGCTGGTTTCCACTAGCGACAGAGTCGGAGTCTGAGTCGTAGTGGGAGTGTAAGAGCGCTTACGTCCTAGTGAAAATCGAAAATCGAAAATCGGAGTCGTAAGCGGAATCGGAATCGGAGTCGGAAGAAACAGAACGTTTTCATTTCTTCCGATTCCGTTTACGACTCCGTCTCTTATAATCCAGTCAGTGAAAACTAGATTGTCGGAGCGAGTCGGAAGCACAAGCAGAAGTACCAACCAAACACTGTGATTGGTTTATTCTTCCGACTCCAACAATTTCGTTTTCACTAGATCTAAGCCACGGATTCATAACCGGATTAGTGTTCTGCTTTCGACTCCGTCAGTTCAATTTTCACTAGATTGTATCACTCTACGCTTCTGATTACGACTACGACTCCGTCGTAATTGAAAACCAGACTCAAACAGCCTGATGGAAGAGGAAAAAAAAAGGTTTAAAGAGGGCAAACATGCCGTAAGCATTATCGAGGACAAAGAGTTTTACGAAACAAGGAAATGTCTGGAGATTTGAAGCAAACGACTTTAGAAAAAAGTAAGGCAAGGGAAACAAATCAAACGCAGCTGAAGCGACAAAGTGCTTGCACTCAAACGTACGAAACACGTAACTTGGCTTTTGTTCTGCCGAATGAAGGGTGAAAATCTGTTTGAGGGTTAAGTACGTATAAAATATAGAAATTACAGCATGGAAAGTTTACTTGTTAACGCACTCGTTGTTTTTGTACCAGAAAACTCTTGAGTAAATGCAGCGAGCGATCACTTTCCATGAAGCAATCTATATGTCGCTTACAATTCTCTTTCCATGAGCCTTTGGGGATTGGAAACAGGCCATTTTCAGTTAGATTTGCATAAAGTCATTTCTTTCAGAATTGTTAGAAAGCTCGTTTGTATTTGGAGGTCTTTTTTTTTTTTTACATGTATACCAATATTGGCTTTTGCTTTAGCATGGCTACCATAGAGTAAATTTAAAAAATTCTCCAGAGTGATGAACTTTTATCTTCTCCCTACAACAACCATACACTGTCGAGTATAGGTGTTGAGAATAAAGAACATCATGAACTACGAAAAGTCTTGATGTGCCGCCAAATTCTTCGAACTAACTCTAAGCGAAATATATAGCAACAAGGTGTGCGAATTAGCATGTAGCATAGCACTCGGTTCTTACGTTTACTTGGTGGTGTTGATGCTGGTTGTGTGGTGGGCAATTGACTTGAAATCGTCTCTGTTGATGCTCGTGGGCCCGTTGTTGATGGGACAGCGGCTACATCAGTTCGAATCCACCACGTGAAAGGAAAGAAAAAAAATATAGATAAATGAACATTGATTTATGTGGCTTCATATGAATGCCTTACGTACCTTACATTACAACTTAAAACATCCACTCTTTGCACGAGAGAATAACTGATTGTTATAAGAATTGTTAATGTGAAGCTAAGGCGAAATCCGAGGTTGATGACAATTCTAGGTTCGGTTTACTTTTCGCTATCATGTGTTGAGATATTTCAAACTAAAAGTGAATACTGCTCAGTAACATTTGCAGGGTTTGTTAGTTTAATTGCATCTAGTGAGGTGTAAAAAAGAAATCGAATTTCTATCGAAAACAAATCTTAATCGAGGGACCTTTCAGGATATCAGTTAAGCTAGAATCAGATTAATTAATTTTAAAACTAGATCAAAGGAAACATATGCAATATATACCCGTAGTAAATCCCCTGGTCTCTGTTACCAGTGTAGAAGATTCTATTGTCTTGGAAGGGCATCTTTTCTTCAAGGCTGGTAGTCGGCGAATCATTGATGTTTTCCATACTTCTACGTAACTTTGTCGATTAATCTCTGCTATTGGTTCAGGTGAGCCCGCGCGCATTCCCAGCTGACCCATCAAAAGGTACTGTTTCCCAGGGAGAAGTAGAGGACAGTGACACTGATTACCTAGAATCCAGACACTTCTCACTGCTGTCACTCCGCTTGCCAACTTGAAGGCTTGAATTAAGCGGACACGATAGCTTGCGTCGTGATTAAATTCGTTTATAGCTTCCGACAAGATCTTGACATGAATCACTGCAGCAGAATGAGGAAAATGAGGAAAAACAATAATAACAAAAATATGCATTATAAGTGGATCTACACTATTTTTTATATAGAATCCTATCTCGTCCTCAGGCGTCACTCGGTTGAGCGCGGTGCGCGTGGAGTTATGGGCCTGTCACTCTTAGAAAAAAGACTGTTTTCAGCCTTTTATTGACGAAATTCAACGACTCGTCTATCCACGACTCCGGATAGATCCTTTAATTGCTAAGTTGCCACTAGCAATCGTGTAATTGAGATATAATGACTTTGAATTGACTCACCAAAGTCACTGGTGCAGTAAGCTCTGGTTCGTTTAATAGCGATCTCGCAAGGCCCACATTTTTCTGTGAATATATGAACAAGAATCATTTTAGTGATAGGGTTGAGATAAAACTGTTAATCATATTAAGTACATTCTTAACATAAATTAGTAAATATTTATAGTAAACGATTAGAACACAGAATCAACAAGATGCTAGCTTGAGTAGGTGATCCAGCTATAAATGAGGCAACGGATAAAATCCCGAAGGTTCTGTAGAGACAATTCACAATGTACACGATCTAGATATCAACAGGCCGCGCAATCGTTCGAACTCAATAGACGAGCGCAGTCACATTTCGTGAACATACCCTGAACGTATCTTTGGGTTTCTTAATACTTACCCTTCAAACTATCCCTCAGTGTTTGGGCTTCTCGCTCTTCCATAGGTCTACAGATACAACTGCTGTCATTAACAGTAACCTCTAAAATTCTCAAGCTCTCAAACGTTTTGTGTTACCAGCAACTAGTTTGCACAAGGGGAACCTGAAGACAGCCGGAAATACACTAACCTTCGACCACAATTGTCGTTGCTGAAGGTTCTGTTGTTCTAGCTTCTGTCCAATCACGTGACGAAGGCATTTCGACTTGAATGTTACTGCGAGTCCACAGCAACTCTGTGAAGTCAATCAAACGATACTCTGTTACTGTTTTGTGCCGAAGATCAATCACCACTAATTATCATCATTCTTTGCATTCTCGTCCCCAGAGGCCACGATCCTTCTGGCCTGTGGCAGGGATCGAGAGTTCTGACCGGACCTGATTTTCTGAGCATGCGCAGAGTATTCGTTTTAAATTTTCAACCAGTCAGATTTGCTAGATTATACGGGAAGTCCATGAATCGCGGACTTTCGGTGTTGGACCAAACCAGAGCTCTCGATCCCTGCCACAGGCCAGAAGGATCGTGGGCTCTGGGGACGAGAATGCATTCTTTGTGTCCCAGTACGATCTGATTCCTGTGTTCACCTGTGCTTATCGCTGCCGAGGATTTCAAACAAATCTTTCTTGTTCCACGTTGAACTGTTCTTATCGATACGTGAAATTTGGACAAGTGGTACATTTGTTTAAGATTTATGTTCTATGACCTTGACAAAAGGTACCTCATCAAAAAGCAAGGTTCGATGGAGCGTATGACCTGACATATTTTGCCTTCATGTATGTTTGGTGTCAACAGTTTTTTAAACATTTATTTCTTCTAGTGGACAGAAACGCAGATTGAAATCAGAAGTTGCTAAGAAAATTATGTTTCCAGGACAACACCTAGAGTAAAGGAATGTCGTAGTACTTGTTAAATGTTAGGTCACGGAAATTCGTTTGGTATTTTAGTAATTATCAGAAAATTGTTTTCACCCATGTGTTCTGTGAATTTAAACCAGAGATGCTCACTTCTTATTTTTATTATTTTGTGATAAAATTCTGCTTTCTGGATAGAATATTTCCTTTAAAGATAACATACCTGTGCTAGCTGCTTTCTTCACGGAATGCGCTGATAAACCAGAGCTAAATGTAACAGTGGATGACATGGGCGGAGTAGGAATCATGGAAATCAGTGAGCAATGTCCTTCTAACTGCTCTATTTCCTTCTCTAATGTACCATCCCATTCAATCACAAAGCTGTCTCTATTAACCTCTAAGAATGCTATCGTCCCGTTCCAGGGAACGTGTTTTCCAAACACAAGATAATCTTCTTTCATCGAGAGGCCCGTTCTGCAGTTACATCTTTCGTTGTCAAATCGTATTTCCGGCTTCTTCTTCATCTGTTTATTTGTTTTGTACACTTTCCTAACTTTAGCAGCATAGGAAGTTTGACTCTCGATTACGACTGCTTCAGATCTGATTCTCACAAGTATAGCTGTAAATAAGAAAAACAATTTGAGTTTTACTTGAAGTTTTACTGAATTAAGCTGTTTGACAAGACAAATTCATGAATGGCTCAGAATCCCCTTAGCTTCTTTATGTCTTTTTAATCTATAGACCAGAAATATCTCTTCTTGTCTTTTTTTCATTTGATATCATTGAATCATATGTTGATGAGAAATTTTGGCCTTAGAGAACAGGGCTGGAAAATTTCACCTTGGAGCGGTTTTCTACTGGGTGTTGTAAAACCAGACTCAGACCAATTAGCTACCAATTTTACTACTCAGCAATCTTAAACAGTAGTAAACCAAAACCAGAAAGAAAGTAATATCTGATTACTTTCGATACTCAACTGGAAACCGATGTAAGTTGGCAATCAGGAACTAGTCAAACAACGATCGCCGAACACTCTTTTCGATCAGTGTCAAATTCTGGTGCGCAGTTTGTTTTATTTTACTATAAGTTTATGGGAAGACATGCTGGTCACTTTGCTACAGAAGTTCCTTCAAAAATTTAGAACAATTAAGAGAATTATGTTTTAAACATTA
>JAHPZR010007607.1:17500-43683 GCA_019787425.1 Platygyra sinensis | reverse complement strand
TTTTGGCACCCCAGCTGTAGAATTGCTGGTTTACTCCGATTTCCATAGTGAGAAGCTATAATCCTCAGGACGACCAGTATGCTTGCTGTAGGTGATATGGTAAAGTCGTCACCAGGCCCAGTGTCTCATACCTGCCGGAGATTAAATTGGTTATTGCCCTTCCTCCCAGGATGATAATTACCGGCTCCCATCTATACATCTGGGTGGAGAGAGGGATTGTGAAAGAAAATTGCCTTTCCCAAGACGACATGGCGACGTCTTAGTATTTAGGAGCGCTCCATCCGGGGTCTATCCACCTAACCATTAGACCGCGACTGTGCTATGCAATGTTGGGTTTTTAAATGTCGTGTAGATCCAGTTCTGATTGCAAATAGCCTATAGAGTTAATTACAGATTGTCTTGGGATAAGATTCCCACCTCTTTTGTCAACAATTGGGTTCAGAGGGCAGTTGAAGTCACCGCCTATTATAATATTATCAATTGTATCGAAACCCTTTTCCAAAATATGTGTTAACAGATTTTGATAAAAGGAAGATAATTGACTATCCCGATTTGGGCCATAAACATTTACCAAAAGCGCTTGTTCGCCGTTAAGCAAAACTTTTAGCATAAGGAATCTACCGTCAGCGTCTGTAACACTTTCTTGAACAATGCAGTCAAATTTATTCCGTATCAAAATTACAACGCCACGTGCATTGTTTGCCCCATGAGAATAATACAATGGCGCACCCCATTCTCTCTTCCATGCAACCTCGTTCCTCTCAGTGGAGTGTGTTTCTTGCAAAAAAATAATATCCGCCTTTTGTTTCCTACACCAAGTAAAGATTGTGCGTCTTTTTTTGTAGTTGCTGATACCTCTAACATTAATTAAGCGAAATAATCTTACCAGCCACCAATAGGCAATAAGAAAAGGTAATAGGCAATACGGTAGAGGGTGGATAACTACTGCGACTGTGCTATGCGCTAGGTTGTTGCTTTTGCATAGAATCCGAATGCGCCGCTTACCACATTACATGTTTCCTTCAATCTGTCGTAAACTAATAAAACGCAACAGGGAAAAATCAAAGAGCTCTGTGAGCAAACTCGTGAGGTGAACAGACGAATTACAATATTTTTTGGATTACGTTTAATGTTATCTGGTTTAGGGAATATTGTGTCTGATTTTCATCTTTAGAGTACGAGCAGTGGTTCAGTGTTCACTCATAACGCACCTAAGAAAAAAAGTAATACCTGGATAAGAAGGCATTACAATTGAATCGATCATGCTTACACATTTGACGAGGGTGGACGATGTCATGTTTTAAACATTTTTCATTTTTGTTTCTGGTTCACCAAGAAATAGTTGGCAGCAAATGTGGTTGAAAAGTGAACATTGGAAATATAGGAAAAAATCAAGGCAATACTGTCTTAATACATTAATCATTCTCTCTTTATCAAATGAGATAAACAGAGACTAATTTTAAGTTTTGTTGCAAACTGGCATTGTCATCTTGTCCTTATAAGGATTGTACAAGGCCATGTTCAAGACATTTTTGAAGGAAGTTTCCGATGTAAACATTCAGTGAAATGCAAAGTCTAGGCGATATTTTCATTCCAAGTTGCAACAAGGTGACGAAGAAACGAAGGTTATTTTCCTTTGTCAAGGGAAGTTATAGAAAATTAAGCAAACAGAGAGGAAAAGACTTCCAGCTCACGTAACCAATGTAGGTATACCAATAGCGAATATAGAATGAACAAGTGGCCTATAGTATCCACAGGAAAGAGTATCTAGTTCTATTGCAGCCTTAAGTTTCACTGGCTTCAAAAACAATGAAAATGGCTGAAAAAAAAAAAAAAAAAAAGAAAAAAAAAAACTAGCCTGTGAGAGCATCAAACAGGTGCCCTCACATGCTAGAGAAAAACACGAGCGATTTGCAATTGATTGAGCCACGTGTTTATGAGCTAGGCACAATTTAAACGTCCTGGAAGTCTGATATTTTCGGACTTCAAATGGCATCTCTCCAGGGTCGCATTGCTTCCCGAATGCTAGTCAAGGGGAACGAAGACTCTTGGTTTGAGGCTGCTAGCATTCCAGTGGAAACCACCAACCAGTCTGTCCGCAAGAACAATACTTGATATCACCAGAGATTTGATCTTATCTGATCACCGACCAGTGCAAAATTTTAGCACCTGCTCCTCAGGTCTGACTTGTAACACTTGATAAACAACTATACTGAGGCCGCGTCCACACTACGCTTGAGATATATGTATTTGAAAACGCAGCCTTATTTCTAGGTTTAGGTCTTCCCTCCACAACAATTTGCCATGAAAACGGACGTTCTTCGAACGAACACACTGTTCAAACCCGAGGAATTTGAAAACGCCGGCTTTGCGTTTTAATGTTGATGGAAAACATTTTCAAAATGGAGTTTTTCCAAAACGATGACGTCACGATTTCCTCAAACACAAATCCAATGTTGCATTTTCAAATTTCTCCAACAAAGTGTGTACAGAAAACATTTGATGTGTCTTCGGAGTGATTAACATCCTTTTTAAATTTCTCCGGCATAGTGTGGACAGGGCCACAGTATTTGCAGTTCCATGGTGCCATTTAAAATTAATGCTTACATGCTGCATGAACGCCTCCACTTAGACTTGCCACAAGTAGACTTTTACTTCTATAAAATGAAATCGAATTGTTCTGCTTGCTCGGGTTCAAATTTATATTCTGGGTGTGACCTAATGACTCACAGCCTGCCCCTTATTCCCTGGAATTTTTTTGATATTTTTCAGAGCCAGGGTAAGGAGAGTAAAGGCCGGTTCTCACTAGCGCATGAGCATAAGCACAAGCATAAGCATAACATAAACATAAGTAAGTGAGGACACCAGTGAAATAAGCATAAGCATAAACAGAAGAACGAGTCCACTTATTTGTCTTATGCAGTTCTCACTTGCGCATAAGGATAAGTATGAGCTCATAAGCATATGCATAAGCACAAGAAAACAAGCGGTATGTTCGTTTTTCTTACGCTTACGCTTATGCTTATGCGCTTATGCTTATGCGCAAGTGAGAACAGCATAAGACAAATAAGTGGGTTCGTTCTTCTTAAATTTCTCCTTATGCTTACGCTCATGTTGTGGGTGTTCTCACTTGTTATGATTATGTTATGCTAGTGTTATGCTTATGCGCTAGTGAGAACCAGCGTTAATAAACCATATTGCCTGATTTCATACCGTGAGGGACTTGTCCGCATTTCCATACATTTCTTTGTAATTTTTTTTCGTTTTTAAATGCCTGTATCTCAGTCAAAAATAGCTTGATTAACACCAAACTTGGCTATTTGGTGAATCTCGGTGTGCTCTCTCTGACTATGGGGATCAATAGCTGCTAATCCCATAATTTACAGACTCGTACCTAGTCCCTAACGGTATGAAATCAGGCAATGCCCCGTAACCACAGCCATGTATAAGATCAGATTTCAAGACATAAATAGTTACTGCCTTTGGAGGACGAAACGACACCGAAAACAACAAAATTTCAATTCATTAAACCGCGCAGCCGTAGGCTGAGCGGTTTCTTGCTCGGCTCGCGGTTTATTTTTTTTTGTGTTTTTGTCGGTGAGCAGACCCGAACTCCCACTCGCTCGGCCAGATGTCGTCACCGGATGATGTCATCATCAGCCAATTACAGGCCATTTCTCAGCTCTTTTCGTCATATCCCCCCTCAGGAGCATTTTGTCAAGTTAGCCGACAGAACATGGCTGTCTGTGAGAAATATTTATTTGGTCAAAATTGGGCCAAACTCCGTTGGAGATGCACATCAGGACATTTGCAAGGATAAAGAATGTAACTTAGGACCAGTTGCTGGCTACTAAGGCTCAAATTATCCAGAGTTAAGCTGTATTTTCGTTTTGCGTGCGAAACAGAAGATTTTGTAATCTGGAATTTTTGTTTCTGTTCACTTTCGAAGGGAATATTCAATGCGCTATAAAGGTATTACCTCTGGCCATGGAACACGCTGACGGTGATAAATGTAAGATCGTGTTTATTTCGCCAGAAGCAATGGTGGAATTTTCTGGGGAAAAAAAGTTAGCCTAAACCCTTTTAACATATGTGAATTTATATTCGTTTGAAAGGTCAAGGTATTTTCTCCTTAGACGTAAACAAACCTCTCGGATTACAACACGCTATGCAAAGAATATTATCATTGAATCACGCAACTTGTACTGTTCACTTTCGCTGTGGAATCGATCACGCAACTTATGATCTGTTGACCCGTCAATATAAGAAAAATCCAGAGCTTTGTAGTGTGCGCTGTGAAGATGAATTTGGCTTGGAATTTTACTGGAACGGACCGCTTAACCCTGTACTATGGTTCTGTGGAGGAATTGGGGCGGCTGGCATCTTTTTTTCGCTTCAAGAAGGAGTAACTTTAAAACCGAGTATGTAGCTTTTACTCTTCTTACGAGAGGAAACTCAGAAAACGATAAATCGCTTCAAAGGTTTCAAACCGCGCTGAAACGCAAGATGACTATAAAAAGACAACAAGGCATTGAGGTCAGTTGCTTTTATTACACTGAAAATTTACTAAAATTTAGGCTAAAATGTCTATTGACGTTTGTCGCGTGTCATTGCTGATGTTATTAAAAAGCTGTATGCTCACCTCGTTAGACCACAGTCTCAAGTGTGGTCTACTCATCAAGGCTGTACAACTTTGAGCAAATAAGCTCATGGTTGGGAATACGATTTCTTACAAAGAACGTTTGAATAAAACTGGTTGATGTAGCTATCTTCTAGACGAATCTATTTACTCTTCATTTTTTTCATTCAAATGCCTGCATAGTTACAGGGTGTCAAGCGTCCTATATATTCCTATAAAATCCTATAAAGTCCTATTTTTTCAGACTTGTCCTATAAACTCCTATAAATTGAGGTAAATCCTATATTTTCCTATATTTCAAGCCTTCTTTTAAAAAAAGAATATTCAAGAAATGTAAAAGTTGTATTGGCGTTTAAAATCCACAATCCAGGAGATTTTTTGTCACAAATTTCTGTTAGAAACAGCTTAGAAAGCAAATTGCCCAATTTGCACTCTTGCAATGGATTGTGGGTTGACTGTGGGGGTCTTTCTGGCTGCCATGTTGGTGTTGAGAGGTGAGTTTATATTTTACATCCATTTCCATCCTCTTTGTATTCTAACAATAGCTGTTTATCATTATGTCACCTCACTTGAGATTGATGACCCTTTGTTCTTGTATCTATTTTGAATGAGAAAAGCAAATACACTTGTTGCTTCAATGTTTCTTTTATGATGTAACATCAGATACGGAACGAACCACTTTTGTTTCTGATATGATTATTATCCTTTCGTCCAAAAATGCCTTTTATCTTGTAGAATAACTTACTTAGATGCTTTAATGTGAAATGAAAAAAGTTATAATATAAATTAAAGTAAATAAATCCGTGAGTTTGCTGATATAAGATCTGTTTCAATACGATTACATGTACTAACATTTAATGCTATTTTAGAGATAGTTAAAATTTTGTAGTGTTTCTGCTGTTTTGTGGTTCAAGTTGTATTTTTAAAAACAGTCAATATTTGGTCTGTGCGTTCAGCCACTCTTTATCTGAGGAAGTATAAGGTTATTTTGGTGGTACACTACATGTCACATTTCAGATTTGCATGGCCCCCTGAAAGAAACAAACTGTCAGAAGAAACTATTAATGGGCTGCGTAATACCAAGGACATGGTCAAGTTCTCTGACCCACAATCGCACAGGCCAGAAAGAGTCCCTGTTACTAAGAAGTTGCTGAGCTCTGTTAGATCTGCACATGCGGCCTACAGACAGAAATGTGAAAAAGAGAAAGAAGAGAATGAAAGGAGAAGGAAGGAAAAAGAGAAAGAAGAGGCAGAAATTGCTAGGCGGCAGAAAGAAATGGATGCTTTGAAGGCCAAGAATGCATCACTCCTTGAAAAGGAAACAGCCCTTAACGAAAGAGAGAAGGAGCTAAGAGAAAAGCTGGAAGGAGTTGGCCAACTCCTTATCGACGGAAACAGCAAGCTGAAGAGTTCAGTCAAAAGCAGTGATAGAGCTGGCATAAATGCAGCGGAAGTAATGATAGAAACTGCTTCAGGGTTATCACAGAAGCTTAATGCAGAGACATCTGAGATAAGAGAGAAGCAGAGAAATGTCGAGTGTCAAAAGCGGAAGCTAATTGAAAAAAGCTTGGGAGAAGTTCCTATGAAGAAGGCCAGGGTGTGTGCCTCGGTACCAAAGCAAGCATCAAAGAAGAAGAGCAAAAAGAAATCCAATGTTAAGACAACCACAGCGACCTAAAAGCAGTGGTGAAGGCCTTGTTTATAGAAGAATTTCCGAATGCTTCAGCTTATCTGAAAGTTCATCCAGAACAGTGACTTGTGTTGTGTTATTTGGCCTTGTAGCATATAAATTTCCTTGCTTGTTACTTGCATTCACTAAAGTGTCAGTACTGAATTTTGAACTCGAACCAGTTTATATTGTCAACCATTGTTGAACTGAAAGGGATGTCAGATTGCCCTTGTTATTGATCTCACAAGCCGAAGAACGTATTGTCAGTAAGATGAGGTAATGATTCCAGAAAAAAAAAAATAAAGAGATTTTTGAAACCGAAAAGTGTCTTTCTTTTATTGACTTTTAATTGGCAACATATAAATAATGATATTAAATTGTCTTAAAACTAAAGAACCTTACGTTGGGCCTAAAAGTGACTGTCAGATTAGTCCTATATTTTTGCAGTTTTGGTGGGTTTTGTCCTATATTTTCAGGTTGTTGAGTCCTATATTCCTATATTCTTGGACCCCTTAAGTGCTTGACACCCTGTAGTTATCATGGCCTCGATATTTCCGTAATTATCTGCAGTTATATAATTCTGAGCATGAACCCGATATTTTGAGTTAGTTGGTCAGTTACTTTTATTACACTGAAAATTTACTAAAATTTAGGCTAAAATGTCTCAGTATTGACGTTTGTCGCGTGTCATTGCTGATGTTATTAAAAAGCTGTATGTTCACCTCGTTAGACCTCTCAAGTGTAGTCTACTCATCAAGCTTATTTAAGCGATATGGCAGAGGCTGTACAACGTCGGGCGACTAAGCTCATGGTTGGGAATAGGATTTCTTACAAAGAACGTTTGAATAAGACTGGTCTAATGTAGCTATCTTCTAGACGAATATATTTACTCTTCATTTTTCTTTCTCATTCAAATGCCTGCATAGTTATTATGGCCTCGATATCTCTAATTATCTGCAGTTTTATAATTCTGAGCATTAACCCGATATTTTGAGGAACACTGAACTAACTTATAAAACTAACTATGCAAGAACAGAATTATTTAGGTCGTCTTTTTTTCCTAGAGTTGCTCGTCTTTGGAATAATTTACCTATATCTATTAGGAAGAGGGAATCACAAATCAATGTTCAAAAAAGACCTAATACTCTACTGTTTTGCTACTGATAGCAGAGATTTAATGTAATTGTTATTTAATTTCAGTCAGCATTATTTTTGTAACACATAATATTTTACTATATTCGTTTTATAATACTGCCTGTCATTATGTATATTTTATTCATGTACTTGTTTTACATATATTGTTTCTGGTGGCCTTTATCACCTGGGAAGTTCATTCCTGTTGCTAGGTCTTCCAGAAGCTATTTATTTATATGTTTGTATGTACATATATTTATCTGCTGTAAAATTATTAAGTAAAGTAAAGGTCAAACCCTTTGTAACATAACACCTTCATATGCTGAAAGGCGAGAGTCACGTTTCGCGTAATTAAAGTCGGTCGTTATGTAACAGTAGATGACGGCGGTAACTATATCACGTTTCACAAGCAGAACGTTTGCGTAAAGATTAAAAAGATAACAAACGGGCAGTCGGACAGTGTGAGTATCCGTGAGTTTTAAAGCGTGGTACCATATCGGAAACCCGATAGCTATAAAGAAGCTAACCATTAACCCCTTGCATTAACCCTAACCCTAATCAGTATTTTCAGTGCTTAGGCCTATAACCAGTAATTACTTTGTGTACGCATCACAAGGTATCCAAGGGCGGTTTGAGATATGGAAACAAGTCCTAACCATCTTTTAAATTGTTTCGGGTAATATTTTCTCGCAAAACGTTGTTGCTAAATATTACGTAATGTTTTTGTGAGCGCAAAAGAGTTAAAAAAGCGCGGTTTTAATTTTTTTAAAATTCTTGTTTACTATAGCGGATAGTTAACATTAGAGAAAATACTGGAAAATAAAAGCGAAAAGACATATTTAAACAACAATATTTCCGAAAATTTCTTCGTCTGCAACAATTAAATAATACAGCGTAGTGAAAGAAAGATAAAAGTTGTAAATAAAAAAGACGACAAAAATAGCCAATTATTTTGCGATAAATCGTATTTTAACTGTGCTAAATTAGTGCCCGCTTAGTTCTTTTCTCAGGTGTTTTTTAGCAGCTAAATAAAACTAAAAACTTGTACTTGAATGACGTGAATAAAGTAAACAAACACGGCCGCGGAGGTAGCTGTAAATTAAATATGCAGAAATCCACGATGCAAAAATACTGTTAACTTTAAATACCTAAATTTGCCAAAGAAAGGTAACCAAATGAAAGAAACGCGACAGGAAGTTCAATAACAATAAATTTTCATTCAAGATGAGGCAGAAAAAAACTATTTAAAAAGGAAAAAAATGTTCAAAATTTTGCGAACATGCTTCGCTGCGTGATAGTGACAGCATCAGTTAATTCACGTGCGGAAGCTTGAGTTTTTGCCGACGGCTTTTGCAGTCAATTTATCGGCCGTGTCTTTACTCGTGGTTCAAACATTTGAATTAAACTTGGATGTAATACTGCACATTACCTTTTCTGTTTTGTAAAGTCCAAGAAAATGCTTTAAATTCGCGTTCTGTATCCAAAACCCACTTGACAGTACACCGACTTTGCAAACACACGGACTTTGTATTTACCTTCAAAAGCATCCTTAATTTCCGTGTCTGAACTTTCTGGCCCCAAAACTACAGCTTTGACTCCTTTCCCGTTCAGGCTGGACACCAGGTCTTTCTTCAAGGAAATCAAAGGAAAAATCACAAGACTAACTGTCTCAACAACTTTTCTTTCACCATGTCGAAAAACGTCCAACACAAACGGCCCGTAATGGTGAATGTTAAACTCTCTCCAGATCCAGTCAGTGAACGCGACGACTAATGTATTCTTTAACTACTACGTTGATTCACTCCGATTTCTTCGAAATCAAGCTTCTTGAAGAAAGCATCTTGTTTGGGCTTAACTGTGTTGTGTGTAGCTTGCGAAAGGAATCCCGGTGCAAAACAAACCATGAAGACCTTCCCTCAAAACAAACGTTGCGACTCTATTTGCCGACGAATGAACACATGTGACCTCTAGGCTTTAAAAAAGGCACTCCCGATTGTCCGAAACATCCACAAACACCAAATATACTCACTGACAGTCGTTCTGTAAAGGACAAATTACCCACAGAAAATCCTCGTACAGACTCGAGCCCGCTGAGCTGTCTGAGGTTTTATAGTTGATACTGATCAGGGTGTTTATTTTTTCCAGAACTTGCATGTGATGTTGACATAGCTCAGTGGTACTGAACACCTCCACCGTTCAAGTGTACGCGGTCGACTCCGGGTGTGGGCCGATAATTCTAATTTCTTTTTTTTTTTCTTTTTTTTTTTGTCCTTTATTTTTAGCGATACAAAAAATAATTGCTCTGTGTTTATATCATTTCACCCGCTATATGCGCATTTACCGTACCATAAAACTGTACTTCAACGACTTCTGTTTCTGTAAAATCCATACGAATTCCGCATCCAGTGAGAACTTGTGCTGCTCATCGATTTTACGATTCTCAATGTTCTCATTTTCGGTAGCCGAGTCTTCTTTAACTTATATCTTTTAATTTAGACCTTTAAAACAGCTTATTTTAATTAAAGATTGACAGCAATTTTAAAAGTAAGCCGCGGCCGCGAGCGTACCTCATTTGCATAAAGTTTACAGCCCATCGAGGGACACATTTGCCCACAACTCACGATAACTCGTGTCGCGCATGCTCACGAGTTAAAAAATGTATGGCCAGCACTGCATGACATCCTGTTGGTTGATTTGTTATTTAACTGAAATCAGCATACGGAAGTTGATTCTCAACTAAGCTGGCTTGCCTGGCATTACACGATTGCTATTTGCCACGTCACCGCCGAAAATGCAGCAGTTTTCGTGACCAAAGTGGGCCATGTCAACACTGTTTCTATCAAGAAAATCAAGGGGAAAAAAGAAATTGAAAAAACCGAAAAGAAAGTTACCGCTGACGTTTCAGATAGCATGTTTCAGGAGGTTGACATATCGCGACCTCGTTACGTACGCATGAATTGACCTGATGTTCATTATAATTAATCGCAGCAATGACGCACTCACGACCAATATATTGCTGCTAGGTAAGGATTTTAATTTTGCTTCACTTTCAAGAGATTATAGGGAAGGGGCATGGCTCTAAACCTGAAGCCAGGTAAGCATTTCAGTATAGTAAGAGAATGGGGTGCGCCATTGTATTATTCTCATGGGGCAAACAATGCACGTGGCGTTGTAATTTTGATACGGAATAAATTTGACTGCATTGTTCAAGAAAGTGTTACAGACGCTGACGGTAGATTCCTTATGCTAAAAGTTTTGCTTAACGGCGAACAAGCGCTTTTGGTAAATGTTTATGGCCCAAATCGGGATAGTCAATTATCTTCCTTTTATCAAAATCTGTTAACACATATTTTGGAAAAGGGTTTCGATACAATTGATAATATTATAATAGGCGGTGACTTCAACTGCCCTCTGAACCCAATTGTTGACAAAAGAGGTGGGAATCTTATCCCAAGACAATCTGTAATTAACTCTATAGGCTATTTGCAATCAGAACTGGATCTACACGACATTTAAAAACCCAACATTGCATAGCACAGTCGCGGTCTAATGGTTAGGTGGATAGACCCCGGATGGAGCGCTCCTAAATACTAAGACGTCGCCATGTCGTCTTGGGAAAGGCAATTTTCTTTCACAATCCCTCTCTCCACCCAGATGTATAGATGGGAGCCGGTAATTATCATCCTGGGAGGAAGGGCAATAACCAATTTAATCTCCGGCAGGTATGAGACACTGGGCCTGGTGACGACTTTACCATATCACCTACAGCAAGCATACTGGTCGTCCTGAGGATTATAGCTTCTCACTATGGAAATCGGAGTAAACCAGCAATTCTACAGCTGGGGTGCCAAAAAGGTTCATGTTCATAAGTACTCCAAAAGCTGAAATATTGTATTTCCCCAGTTATCAAAAGCAGTGAAGGAAAATCTACTCCTTCCCTGTCCAATCTTTGGTATACAGCACACTGATTGAGTCTGCTTACCAGCATGGAACTGCGTTGACTAAGAAAGCAATAAAGGGATAGAGAAAGAGGAAGTGTTCTAGTAAGACACTTGCTAGCAATTTTGTCGGACATTCAGCAACTTGGCGGGGAAAACGGACCATCTTAGACATCCCCAATAATAATTCGTAGGCCGTTTGTATAGGGGGACTGGGTATTAATAAATATTCTGTACATAACATCCATTTATAGTTCTTCAGGTTCTCATAGAAGTTCTATACCAGTAATTAGGGACTTTAAGCAACGACAACGGGGACGGCGACGGGAACGCCACAGCATCAGAGTAAACCCAAAAGGTTCATTGCGCACGACTGGCGAGGAACTGGTTGACGTTCTACGTTCAGGCCCGACGTGAGTCTAGCTCCTTTCGCGTTGTCTGAAAACGTGAGCTTTAGCCTTCGTTTCCGCTGCTGTGTTAACCCGTGATACTAATTTCTAGGAAATTTAATTGCTTGTTTTCTCTTTTTATGTGAGATATTTCATTCTAAAGCTTAAGAAAGCGGTTCGAAAAAAGTGAAGCGAACTCAAGCCAGTTGGTGAACATGTGAGTACCGTGAAATATATTTTTGAAAGCTTATGTAAATAAAGACAACTTACGTGCATTTCAATCGAAATTTTTCTTTTCAAGAGGTACTAAAATGTCAAACGGTTTATTATGGTGAGATTCTAGCACATTTACTAAAGGGCCGTACACCATTTAAATTTGTGTAGCTGTCGAAACTGTTTTCATTTTTAGTCGTAAGATCAGTGGTTTACTTAGATCTTTATCAGTCGGCACACTGATTTGTCGCGCCAGTCTGATTAAACATTTGCTGTTTATTAGTTCATTTACTCCATTGAACAACTCAGCGAGAAGGGGCAAGTCGCGTTTGTGGACGCGAAATTCGGACAGGCACTCGTCGTCTCCAAATCATCGAAGTTAAATTCGGGAAAGGAATGAGGTAGGTCGAGAATATTCGACCGTTTTAAATCGCACAAAAGTAGGAGTTCGTGATCGTTTAACACACCTTCACCGTAACTTATCAAGAGTTGATTGCGAACGTACGCAAGAATCGACCTGAATTTGCATTACTCGCCGTAGAGATCCACTCATGACCAATTTATAATTATCGCTTAGCTAAGGTTTTTAATGTTGCTTCACTTTCAAGAGATTATAGGAAAGGGACATGCCTCTAAACCTGAAGCCAGGTAAGCATTTATAGTAAGAGAATTTATCCAGACACTATTTGCATATAAACTGGAAAAGTAAGACTGCAATTAAGTACAATTGCATGTATTTGAAATCTAAAGAATCAAAGAGATTTTCAAGCAGTCTCACGACAGATCTTGTGATTACATTTAGAATGACTGCTAAGCTGTTTTCCTTCGGAAAGAAAGTCCCAAATAGGTGGACTGTAATACGGAATGGGACTACAAAGCTTGACTTATTTCCTGATTTAAATAAATAGTGCTTCATTACCGGCTTGGAGCCACAGGCTTGTTATTCATTATTGCAGTTTAGATCGGAAAAGATGCAATCGTAGATTGTTGTTAATCGGCAAGAGATGGGTTGTTAGGTATAAATTATATCCTCGTTCACAGCCCCTCAGGGTCCCCAGAGGCTGATTTCAGTGCAATTTTGGCCACTTTTCAATCTCTCATTTAGCAACGTAGCCAGTGGCTGTTAGGTCAACTTAGACCCATTTGAAGCATATGGGAAGCAACCGGAAATGGCCTGTTTTTCAGACCTTATATTTTCCTTGCCCATGTTTTATGTCGGGAAATCTTAATATCCCTGCAAAGTTCAGCCCTTGGTTTAGTAATATCAAGAAAAAAATACTAAGGTTGAGGCTTTTTTACCAAGAAAAATCTTACAAGAAGATGACTAACCTGGCCACTTCCGGTTAAAGTTTCAACAGAGCGTGGCGGTAAAAATCAGCTGTTTAATTTCGATTAATACCTTTCTTCTTCTAAGTTATGTCTTTAGAGACTCTGAAGCTAGATGTAACCAAAAAGACTTGCTATTAATTAGCAAATTTTCATGTGTTGTTTTGGAACCGATCAGATTTTGGTCCGGCAACGGTACGGTTTTAAATTACGTGGAAGTAGTCTTGAAAATTATAGGGGTAATGGAGCGGCTGTGAACGAGGATATAATTTATACCTAACAACCCATCTCTTGCCGATTAACAACAATCTACGATTGCATCTTTTCCGATCTAAACTGCAATAATGAATAACAAGCCTGTGGCTCCAAGCCGGTAATGAAGCACTATTTATTTAAATCAGGAAATAAGTCAAGCTTTGTAGTCCCATTCCGTATTACAGTCCACCTATTTGGGACTTTCTTTCCGAAGGAAAACAGCTTAGCAGTCATTCTAAATGTAATCACAAGATCTGTCGTGAGACTGCTTGAAAATCTCTTTGATTCTTTAGATTTCAAATACATGCAATTGTACTTAATTGCAGTCTTACTTTTCCAGTTTATATGCAAATAGTGTCTGGATAAATTCTCTTACTATAAATGCTTACCTGGCTTCAGGTTTAGAGGCATGTCCCTTTCCTATAATCTCTTGAAAGTGAAGCAACATTAAAAACCTTAGCTAAGCGATAATTATAAATTGGTCATGAGTGGATCTCTACGGCGAGTAATGCAAATTCAGGTCGATTCTTGCGTACGTTCGCAATCAACTCTTGATAAGTTACGGTGAAGGTGTGTTAAACGATCACGAACTCCTACTTTTGTGCGATTTAAAACGGTCGAATATTCTCGACCTACCTCATTCCTTTCCCGAATTTAACTTCGATGATTTGGAGACGACGAGTGCCTGTCCGAATTTCGCGTCCACAAACGCGACTTGCCCCTTCTCGCTGAGTTGTTCAATGGAGTAAATGAACTAATAAACAGCAAATGTTTAATCAGACTGGCGCGACAAATCAGTGTGCCGACTGATAAAGATCTAAGTAAACCACTGATCTTACGACTAAAAATGAAAACAGTTTCGACAGCTACACAAATTTAAATGGTGTACGGCCCTTTAGTAAATGTGCTAGAATCTCACCATAATAAACCGTTTGACATTTTAGTACCTCTTGAAAAGAAAAATTTCGATTGAAATGCACGTAAGTTGTCTTTATTTACATAAGCTTTCAAAAATATATTTCACGGTACTCACATGTTCACCAACTGGCTTGAGTTCGCTTCACTTTTTTCGAACCGCTTTCTTAAGCTTTAGAATGAAATATCTCACATAAAAAGAGAAAACAAGCAATTAAATTTCCTAGAAATTAGTATCACGGGTTAACACAGCAGCGGAAACGAAGGCTAAAGCTCACGTTTTCAGACAACGCGAAAGGAGCTAGACTCACGTCGGGCCTGAACGTAGAACGTCAACCAGTTCCTCGCCAGTCGTGCGCAATGAACCTTTTGGGTTTACTCTGATGCTGTGGCGTTCCCGTCGCCGTCCCCGTTGTCGTTGCTTAAAGTCCCTAATTACTGGTATAGAACTTCTATGAGAACCTGAAGAACTATAAATGGATGTTATGTACAGAATATTTATTAATACCCAGTCCCCCTATACAAACGGCCTACGAATTATTATTGGGGATGTCTAAGATGGTCCGTTTTCCCCGCCAAGTTGCTGAATGTCCGACAAAATTGCTAGCAAGTGTCTTACTAGAACACTTCCTCTTTCTCTATCCCTTTATTGCTTTCTTAGTCAACGCAGTTCCATGCTGGTAAGCAGACTCAATCAGTGTGCTGTATACCAAAGATTGGACAGGGAAGGAGTAGATTTTCCTTCACTGCTTTTGATAACTGGGGAAATACAATATTTCAGCTTTTGGAGTACTTATGAACATGAACCTTTTTGGCACCCCAGCTGTAGAATTGCTGGTTTACTCCGATTTCCATAGTGAGAAGCTATAATCCTCAGGACGACCAGTATGCTTGCTGTAGGTGATATGGTAAAGTCGTCACCAGGCCCAGTGTCTCATACCTGCCGGAGATTAAATTGGTTATTGCCCTTCCTCCCAGGATGATAATTACCGGCTCCCATCTATACATCTGGGTGGAGAGAGGGATTGTGAAAGAAAATTGCCTTTCCCAAGACGACATGGCGACGTCTTAGTATTTAGGAGCGCTCCATCCGGGGTCTATCCACCTAACCATTAGACCGCGACTGTGCTATGCAATGTTGGGTTTTTAAATGTCGTGTAGATCCAGTTCTGATTGCAAATAGCCTATAGAGTTAATTACAGATTGTCTTGGGATAAGATTCCCACCTCTTTTGTCAACAATTGGGTTCAGAGGGCAGTTGAAGTCACCGCCTATTATAATATTATCAATTGTATCGAAACCCTTTTCCAAAATATGTGTTAACAGATTTTGATAAAAGGAAGATAATTGACTATCCCGATTTGGGCCATAAACATTTACCAAAAGCGCTTGTTCGCCGTTAAGCAAAACTTTTAGCATAAGGAATCTACCGTCAGCGTCTGTAACACTTTCTTGAACAATGCAGTCAAATTTATTCCGTATCAAAATTACAACGCCACGTGCATTGTTTGCCCCATGAGAATAATACAATGGCGCACCCCATTCTCTTACTATACTGAAATGCTTACCTGGCTTCAGGTTTAGAGCCATGCCCCTTCCCTATAATCTCTTGAAAGTGAAGCAAAATTAAAATCCTTACCTAGCAGCAATATATTGGTCGTGAGTGCGTCATTGCTGCGATTAATTATAATGAACATCAGGTCAATTCATGCGTACGTAACGAGGTCGCGATATGTCAACCTCCTGAAACATGCTATCTGAAACGTCAGCGGTAACTTTCTTTTCGGTTTTTTCAATTTCTTTTTTCCCCTTGATTTTCTTGATAGAAACAGTGTTGACATGGCCCACTTTGGTCACGAAAACTGCTGCATTTTCGGCGGTGACGTGGCAAATAGCAATCGTGTAATGCCAGGCAAGCCAGCTTAGTTGAGAATCACTTCCGTATGCTGATTTCAGTTAAATAACAAATCAACCAACAGGATGTCATGCAGTGCTGGCCATACATTTTTTAACTCGTGAGCATGCGCGACACGAGTTATCGTGAGTTGTGGGCAAATGTGTCCCTCGATGGGCTGTAAACTTTATGCAAATGAGGTACGCTCGCGGCCGCGGCTTACTTTTAAAATTGCTGTCAATCTTTAATTAAAATAAGCTGTTTTAAAGGTCTAAATTAAAAGATATAAGTTAAAGAAGACTCGGCTACCGAAAATGAGAACATTGAGAATCGTAAAATCGATGAGCAGCACAAGTTCTCACTGGATGCGGAATTCGTATGGATTTTACAGAAACAGAAGTCGTTGAAGTACAGTTTTATGGTACGGTAAATGCGCATATAGCGGGTGAAATGATATAAACACAGAGCAATTATTTTTTGTATCGCTAAAAATAAAGGACAAAAAAAAAAAGAAAAAAAAAAAGAAATTAGAATTATCGGCCCACACCCGGAGTCGACCGCGTACACTTGAACGGTGGAGGTGTTCAGTACCACTGAGCTATGTCAACATCACATGCAAGATCTGGAAAAAATAAACACCCTGATCAGTATCAACTATAAAACCTCAGACAGCTCAGCGGGCTCGAGTCTGTACGAGGATTTTCTGTGGGTAATTTGTCCTTTACAGAACGACTGTCAGTGAGTATATTTGGTGTTTGTGGATGTTTCGGACAATCGGGAGTGCCTTTTTTAAAGCCTAGAGGTCACATGTGTTCATTCGTCGGCAAATAGAGTCGCAACGTTTGTTTTGAGGGAAGGTCTTCATGGTTTGTTTTGCACCGGGATTCCTTTCGCAAGCTACACACAACACAGTTAAGCCCAAACAAGATGCTTTCTTCAAGAAGCTTGATTTCGAAGAAATCGGAGTGAATCAACGTAGTAGTTAAAGAATACATTAGTCGTCGCGTTCACTGACTGGATCTGGAGAGAGTTTAACATTCACCATTACGGGCCGTTTGTGTTGGACGTTTTTCGACATGGTGAAAGAAAAGTTGTTGAGACAGTTAGTCTTGTGATTTTTCCTTTGATTTCCTTGAAGAAAGACCTGGTGTCCAGCCTGAACGGGAAAGGAGTCAAAGCTGTAGTTTTGGGGCCAGAAAGTTCAGACACGGAAATTAAGGATGCTTTTGAAGGTAAATACAAAGTCCGTGTGTTTGCAAAGTCGGTGTACTGTCAAGTGGGTTTTGGATACAGAACGCGAATTTAAAGCATTTTCTTGGACTTTACAAAACAGAAAAGGTAATGTGCAGTATTACATCCAAGTTTAATTCAAATGTTTGAACCACGAGTAAAGACACGGCCGATAAATTGACTGCAAAAGCCGTCGGCAAAAACTCAAGCTTCCGCACGTGAATTAACTGATGCTGTCACTATCACGCAGCGAAGCATGTTCGCAAAATTTTGAACATTTTTTTCCTTTTTAAATAGTTTTTTTCTGCCTCATCTTGAATGAAAATTTATTGTTATTGAACTTCCTGTCGCGTTTCTTTCATTTGGTTACCTTTCTTTGGCAAATTTAGGTATTTAAAGTTAACAGTATTCTTGCATCGTAGATTTCTGCATATTTAATTTACAGCTACCTCCGCGGCCGTGTTTGTTTACTTTATTCACGTCATTCAAGTACAAGTTTTTAGTTTTATTTAGCTGCTAAAAAACACCAGAGAAAAGAACTAAGCGGGCACTAATTTAGCACAGTTAAAATACGATTTATCGCAAAATAATTGGCTATTTTTGTCGTCTTTTTTATTTACAACTTTTATCTTTCTTTCACTACGCTGTATTATTTAATTGTCGCAGACAAAGAAATTTTCGGAAATATTGTTGTTTAAATATGTCTTTTCGCTTTATTTTCCAGTATTTTCTCTAATGTTAACTATCCGCTATAGTAAACAAGAATTTTAAAAAAATTAAAACCGCGCTTTTTTAACTCTTTTGCGCTCACAAAAACATTACGTAATATTTAGCAACAACGTTTTGCGAGAAAATATTACCCGAAACAATTTAAAAGATGGTTAGGACTTGTTTCCATATCTCAAACCGCCCTTGGATACCTTGTGATGCGTACACAAAGTAATTACTGGTTATAGGCCTAAGCACTGAAAATACTGATTAGGGTTAGGGTTAATGCAAGGGGTTAATGGTTAGCTTCTTTATAGCTATCGGGTTTCCGATATGGTACCACGCTTTAAAACTCACGGATACTCACACTGTCCGACTGCCCGTTTGTTATCTTTTTAATCTTTACGCAAACGTTCTGCTTGTGAAACGTGATATAGTTACCGCCGTCATCTACTGTTACATAACGACCGACTTTAATTACGCGAAACGTGACTCTCGCCTTTCAGCATATGAAGGTGTTATGTTACAAAGGGTTTGACCTTTACTTTACTTAATAATTTTACAGCAGATAAATATATGTACATACAAACATATAAATAAATAGCTTCTGGAAGACCTAGCAACAGGAATGAACTTCCCAGGTGATAAAGGCCACCAGAAACAATATATGTAAAACAAGAACATGAATAAAATATACATAATGACAGGCAGTATTATAAAACGAATATAGTAAAATATTATGTGTTACAAAAATAATGCTGACTGAAATTAAATAACAATTACATTAAATCTCTGCTATCAGTAGCAAAACAGTAGAGTATTAGGTCTTTTTTGAACATTGATTTGTGATTCCCTCTTCCTAATAGATATAGGTAAATTATTCCAAAGACGAGCAACTCTAGGAAAAAAAGACGACCTAAATAATTCTGTTCTTGCATAGTTAGTTTTATAAGTTAGTTCAGTATTCCTCAAAATATCGGGTTAATGCTCAGAATTATAAAACTGCAGATAATTAGAGATATCGAGGCCATAATAACTATGCAGGCATTTGAATGAGAAAGAAAAATGAAGAGTAAATATATTCGTCTAGAAGATAGCTACATTAGACCAGTCTTATTCAAACGTTCTTTGTAAGAAATCCTATTCCCAACCATGAGCTTAGTCGCCCGACGTTGTACAGCCTCTGCCATATCGCTTAAATAAGCTTGATGAGTAGACTACACTTGAGAGGTCTAACGAGGTGAACATACAGCTTTTTAATAACATCAGCAATGACACGCGACAAACGTCAATACTGAGACATTTTAGCCTAAATTTTAGTAAATTTTCAGTGTAATAAAAGTAACTGACCAACTAACTCAAAATATCGGGTTCATGCTCAGAATTATATAACTGCAGATAATTACGGAAATATCGAGGCCATGATAACTACAGGGTGTCAAGCACTTAAGGGGTCCAAAAATATAGGAATATAGGACTCAACAACCTGAAAATATAGGACAAAACCCACCAAAACTGCAAAAATATAGGACTAATCTGACAGTCACTTTTAGGCCCAACGTAAGGTTCTTTAGTTTTAAGACAATTTAATATCATTATTTATATGTTGCCAATTAAAAGTCAATAAAAGAAAGACACTTTTCGGTTTCAAAAATCTCTTTATTTTTTTTTTTCTGGAATCATTACCTCATCTTACTGACAATACGTTCTTCGGCTTGTGAGATCAATAACAAGGGCAATCTGACATCCCTTTCAGTTCAACAATGGTTGACAATATAAACTGGTTCGAGTTCAAAATTCAGTACTGACACTTTAGTGAATGCAAGTAACAAGCAAGGAAATTTATATGCTACAAGGCCAAATAACACAACACAAGTCACTGTTCTGGATGAACTTTCAGATAAGCTGAAGCATTCGGAAATTCTTCTATAAACAAGGCCTTCACCACTGCTTTTAGGTCGCTGTGGTTGTCTTAACATTGGATTTCTTTTTGCTCTTCTTCTTTGATGCTTGCTTTGGTACCGAGGCACACACCCTGGCCTTCTTCATAGGAACTTCTCCCAAGCTTTTTTCAATTAGCTTCCGCTTTTGACACTCGACATTTCTCTGCTTCTCTCTTATCTCAGATGTCTCTGCATTAAGCTTCTGTGATAACCCTGAAGCAGTTTCTATCATTACTTCCGCTGCATTTATGCCAGCTCTATCACTGCTTTTGACTGAACTCTTCAGCTTGCTGTTTCCGTCGATAAGGAGTTGGCCAACTCCTTCCAGCTTTTCTCTTAGCTCCTTCTCTCTTTCGTTAAGGGCTGTTTCCTTTTCAAGGAGTGATGCATTCTTGGCCTTCAAAGCATCCATTTCTTTCTGCCGCCTAGCAATTTCTGCCTCTTCTTTCTCTTTTTCCTTCCTTCTCCTTTCATTCTCTTCTTTCTCTTTTTCACATTTCTGTCTGTAGGCCGCATGTGCAGATCTAACAGAGCTCAGCAACTTCTTAGTAACAGGGACTCTTTCTGGCCTGTGCGATTGTGGGTCAGAGAACTTGACCATGTCCTTGGTATTACGCAGCCCATTAATAGTTTCTTCTGACAGTTTGTTTCTTTCAGGGGGCCATGCAAATCTGAAATGTGACATGTAGTGTACCACCAAAATAACCTTATACTTCCTCAGATAAAGAGTGGCTGAACGCACAGACCAAATATTGACTGTTTTTAAAAATACAACTTGAACCACAAAACAGCAGAAACACTACAAAATTTTAACTATCTCTAAAATAGCATTAAATGTTAGTACATGTAATCGTATTGAAACAGATCTTATATCAGCAAACTCACGGATTTATTTACTTTAATTTATATTATAACTTTTTTCATTTCACATTAAAGCATCTAAGTAAGTTATTCTACAAGATAAAAGGCATTTTTGGACGAAAGGATAATAATCATATCAGAAACAAAAGTGGTTCGTTCCGTATCTGATGTTACAT
Organism: Platygyra sinensis; assembly: GCA_019787425.1. Lineage (NCBI taxonomy): Eukaryota > Metazoa > Cnidaria > Anthozoa > Scleractinia > Merulinidae > Platygyra > Platygyra sinensis. The sequence continues at coordinate 22,393 of JAHPZR010007607.1, read as the reverse complement.
CATAAAAGAAACATTGAAGCAACAAGTGTATTTGCTTTTCTCATTCAAAATAGATACAAGAACAAAGGGTCATCAATCTCAAGTGAGGTGACATAATGATAAACAGCTATTGTTAGAATACAAAGAGGATGGAAATGGATGTAAAATATAAACTCACCTCTCAACACCAACATGGCAGCCAGAAAGACCCCCACAGTCAACCCACAATCCATTGCAAGAGTGCAAATTGGGCAATTTGCTTTCTAAGCTGTTTCTAACAGAAATTTGTGACAAAAAATCTCCTGGATTGTGGATTTTAAACGCCAATACAACTTTTACATTTCTTGAATATTCTTTTTTTAAAAGAAGGCTTGAAATATAGGAAAATATAGGATTTACCTCAATTTATAGGAGTTTATAGGACAAGTCTGAAAAAATAGGACTTTATAGGATTTTATAGGAATATATAGGACGCTTGACACCCTGTAACTATGCAGGCATTTGAATGAAAAAAATGAAGAGTAAATAGATTCGTCTAGAAGATAGCTACATCAACCAGTTTTATTCAAACGTTCTTTGTAAGAAATCGTATTCCCAACCATGAGCTTATTTGCTCAAAGTTGTACAGCCTTGATGAGTAGACCACACTTGAGACTGTGGTCTAACGAGGTGAGCATACAGCTTTTTAATAACATCAGCAATGACACGCGACAAACGTCAATAGACATTTTAGCCTAAATTTTAGTAAATTTTCAGTGTAATAAAAGCAACTGACCTCAATGCCTTGTTGTCTTTTTATAGTCATCTTGCGTTTCAGCGCGGTTTGAAACCTTTGAAGCGATTTATCGTTTTCTGAGTTTCCTCTCGTAAGAAGAGTAAAAGCTACATACTCGGTTTTAAAGTTACTCCTTCTTGAAGCGAAAAAAAGATGCCAGCCGCCCCAATTCCTCCACAGAACCATAGTACAGGGTTAAGCGGTCCGTTCCAGTAAAATTCCAAGCCAAATTCATCTTCACAGCGCACACTACAAAGCTCTGGATTTTTCTTATATTGACGGGTCAACAGATCATAAGTTGCGTGATCGATTCCACAGCGAAAGTGAACAGTACAAGTTGCGTGATTCAATGATAATATTCTTTGCATAGCGTGTTGTAATCCGAGAGGTTTGTTTACGTCTAAGGAGAAAATACCTTGACCTTTCAAACGAATATAAATTCACATATGTTAAAAGGGTTTAGGCTAACTTTTTTTCCCCAGAAAATTCCACCATTGCTTCTGGCGAAATAAACACGATCTTACATTTATCACCGTCAGCGTGTTCCATGGCCAGAGGTAATACCTTTATAGCGCATTGAATATTCCCTTCGAAAGTGAACAGAAACAAAAATTCCAGATTACAAAATCTTCTGTTTCGCACGCAAAACGAAAATACAGCTTAACTCTGGATAATTTGAGCCTTAGTAGCCAGCAACTGGTCCTAAGTTACATTCTTTATCCTTGCAAATGTCCTGATGTGCATCTCCAACGGAGTTTGGCCCAATTTTGACCAAATAAATATTTCTCACAGACAGCCATGTTCTGTCGGACAGTTAATTGCTAACTTGACAAAATGCTCCTGAGGGGGGATATGACGAAAAGAGCTGAGAAATGGCCTGTAATTGGCTGATGATGACATCATCCGGTGACGACATCTGGCCGAGCGAGTGGGAGTTCGGGTCTGCTCACCGACAAAAAAAAATAAAAAAAACAAGAATTTTAAAAAAAATTAAAACCGCGCTTTTTTAACTCTTTTGCGCTCACAAAAACATTACGTAATATTTAGCAACAACGTTTTGCGAGAAAATATTACCCGAAACAATTTAAAAGATGGTTAGGACTTGTTTCCATATCTCAAACCGCCCTTGGATACCTTGTGATGCGTACACAAACTAATTACTGGTTACAGGCCTAAGCACTGAAAATACTGATTAGGGTTAGGGTTAATGCAAGGGGTTAATGGTTAGCTTCTTTATAGCTATCGGGTTTCCGATATGGTACCACGCTTTAAAACTCACGGATACTCACACTGTCCGACTGCCCGTTTGTTATCTTTTTAATCTTTATGCAAACGTTCTGCTTGTGAAACGTGATATAGTTACCGCCGTCATCTACTGTTACATAACGACCGACTTTAATTACGCGAAACGTGACTCTCGCCTTTCAGCATATGAAGGTGTTATGTTACAAAGGGTTTGACCTTTACTTTACTTAATAATTTTACAGCAGATAAATATATGTACATACAAACATATAAATAAATAGCTTCTGGAAGACCTAGCAACAGGAATGAACTTCCCTGGTGATAAAGGCCACCAGAAACAATATATGTAAAACAAGTACATGAATAAAATATACATAATGACAGGCAGTATTATAAAACGAATATAGTAAAATATTATGTGTTACAAAAATAATGCTGACTGAAATTAAATAACAATTACATTAAATCTCTGCTATCAGTAGCAAAACAGTAGAGTATTAGGTCTTTTTTGAACATTGACTTGTGATTCCCTCTTCCTAATAGATATAGGTAAATTATTCCAAAGACGAGCAACTCTAGGAAAAAAAGACGACCTAAATAATTCTGTTCTTGCATAGTTAGTTTTATAAGTTAGTTCAGTATTCCTCAAAATATCGGGTTAATGCTCAGAATTATAAAACTGCAGATAATTAGAGATATCGAGGCCATAATAACTATGCAGGCATTTGAATGAAAAAGAAAAATGAAGAGTAAATATATTCGTCTAGAAGATAGCTACATTAGACCAGTCTTATTTAAACGTTCTTTGTAAGAAATCCTATTCCCAACCATGAGCTTAGTCGCCCGACGTTGTACAGCCTCTGCCATATCGCTTAAATAAGCTTGATGAGTAGACCACACTTGAGAGGTCTAACGAGGTGAACATACAGCTTTTTAATAACATCAGCAATGACACGCGACAAACGTCAATACTGAGACATTTTAGCCTAAATTTTAGTAAATTTTCAGTGTAATAAAAGTAACTGACGAACTAACTCAAAATATCGGGTTCATGCTCAGAATTATATAACTGCAGATAATTAGAAATATCGAGGCCATGATAACTATGCAGGCATTTGAATGAAAAAAATGAAGAGTAAATAGATTCGTCTAGAAGATAGCTACATCAACCAGTTTTATTCAAACGTTCTTTGTAAGAAATCCTATTCCCAACCATGAGCTTAGTCGCCCGAAGTTGTACAGCCTTGATGAGTAGACCACACTTGAGACTGTGGTCTAACGAGGTGAACATACAGCTTTTTAACAACATCAGCAATGACACGCGACAAACGTCAATAGACATTTTAGCCTAAATTTTAGTAAATTTTCCGTGTAATAAAAGCAACTGACCTCAATGCCTTGTTGTCTTTTTTATAGTCATCTTGCGTTTCAGCGCGGTTTGAAACCTTTGAAGCGATTTATCGTTTTCTGAGTTTCCTCTCGTAAGAAGAGTAAAAGCTACATACTCGGTTTTAAAGTCAATCCTTCTTGAAGCGAAAAAAATATGCCAGCCGCCCCAATTCCTCCACAGAACCATAGTACAGGGTTAAGCGCTCCGTTCCAGTAAAATTCCAAGCCAAATTCATCTTCACAGCGCACACTACAAAGCTCTGGATTTTTCTTATATTGACGGGTCAACAGATCATAAGTTGCGTGATCGATTCCACAGCGAAAGTGAACAGTACAAGTTGCGTGATTCAATGATAATATTCTTTGCATAGCGTGTTGTAATCCGAGAGGTTTGTTTACGTCTAAGGAGAAAATACCTTGACCTTTCAAACGAATATAAATTCACATATGTTAAAAGGGTTTACGCTAACTTTTTTTCCCCAGAAAATTCCACCATTGCTTCTGGCGAAATAAACACGATCTTACATTTATCACCGTCAGCGTGTTCCATGGCCAGAGGTAATACCTTTATAGCGCATTGAATATTCCCTTCGAAAGTGAACAGAAACAAAAATTCCAGATTACAAAATCTTCTGTTTCGCACGCAAAACGAAAATACAGCTTAACTCTGGATAATTTGAGCCTTAGTAGCCAGCCAGCAATTGGTCCTAAGTTACATTCTTTATCCTTGCAAATGTCCTGATGTGCATCTCCAACGGAGTTTGGCCCAATTTTGACCAAATAAATATTTCTCACAGACAGCCATGTTCTGTCGGAATAGTTAATTTGCTAACTTGACAAAATGCTCCTGAGGGGGGATATGACGAAAAGAGCTGAGAAATGGCCTGTAATTGGCTGATGATGACATCATCCGGTGACGACATCTGGCCGAGCGAGTGGGGGTTCGGGTCTGCTCACCGACAAAAACACAAAAAAAAATAAACCGCGAGCCGAGCAAGAAACCGCTCAGCCTACGGCTGCGCGGTTTAAAAATAAACCGAAGGCAAAGCAAGAAACCGCCCAGCCTTCGGCTGCGCGGTTTAATAACACAAGTTATCTTATAACAACAAAAAGATAACCTTAAACTGGTAGAAAACGTTGCAGATTGACTAAAAATAACTAAGTCACAGAAGTCAAGGGGTTTCATTAACACAACGCTTACTGAAGTACAATGCATGAGGCAAGAAAAGTAGATATTAAAACCCTAAGCAAGTGTATCTATGTAGCTACTTTTTTTAACAACCAGGGGGATTCCAATATAGTCATCTTTCATTTCTAATATATCAAATAGCAATTTTTGAAAGCTTTTTTGGAAGGTTCGTTATATGGCTTGGTATCTTATTCCACAGCTTTACTCAGAGCCAAGAGAAAGAATTCTTTTGTACTTTTAACTTAAAACTGACTTCCCAGACGAAGATGATTGTGTATTGTATGAATGAATAGTAAACTTTTTCAGAAATAAATTT
>JAHPZR010007607.1:5000-12500 GCA_019787425.1 Platygyra sinensis | reverse complement strand
CTTTCATCAAATCCAATTTATTACGGAAAGAACGAAAGTAAACTAGGACGTTTCTAAGTCACCTTGACCGCATTATTAAGTAAAGAAAATGAAATAACGGCTGAGATGTTAATTTCCCTAGGGGGTGGGGGGGCGACACCCATATGGAACATACGGGGATACTCGTCGGAAATATTGAAGTTAACCCCTAAAGGAGACCATCAGGGCGTGGCTCAAGCTTTTTGTGACCCCTAAAACAGACCATCTGGGTGTGGCTCAAGCTTTTTGTGATCCCTAAAGGAGACCATCTGGGCGTGGCTCAAGCTGTTTGTGACCCCTAAAGGAGACCAATCTGGGCGTGGCAAATTTTGACCCCTAAAAGAGACCGCTTAAAAACACGCAAATACGACATGCAATAGGTTTTAATGATATAAAGGCGTAATCATAGAATGCTTTTATCAAAAAATCTATATTCCAGTAAATATTGAAATGAAAACAGTTCGATGCAAGATCACAGAAATAAAGGACAAACTCTTAGAACACGCAGTGACAATAATCCATAAACCAGCCTCGGGAAACCAGCTCACCGATATTTTTAGCATGATGCTTTTGTGATTTTTTAAGCGCTAAACCCGCTGATTTTCCTGTTATAAACAAACAATAGACAAAGCACAAAGACATCTTGTAATATCGCTGGCTTTATTGTCACTGATTAATCGGATTATAATGTTCTCTACTTATTTGTAGAAATCTTTGATTTACATTAACAGGTAATACAGTAAACAAAACAAGTTAAAAAGAAAATTTGACTTCTGTTTCTCTCCACGTAATTCTGTGTTTCTTCGCGAAACCCTAAACGAGACCTTGGCGGCTTAAAATATTGGCGCTCTGCCCGGAAAACCCTAAGCGAGACCAAAATCCAAAATTTACACCCCTAAGTGAGATGACGAGCAGCTCTGTCTGTTTCATATGGGAGTCCCCTCCACCCCACCCGGGGCTAATTTATAGTGTGAAAGGTGTACGAATATATTATTCAAGTTGATAAACAGCCTAGTGTTTCAATAGCCCTTCAGTTTCACGGTTAGTTTTTCTCATTTGCATTAGTAATCCAACGTGGATCCTAGGCACTTTCGGGCTAAAACAACAAAATTGCTATTTTGCAATGTAGGGTATTATTAGATAGATAAAGGTTTAGTCTGCACTTGGGTAGCAGTGTGCGGCCCGCTTCCCAAAACCCTTACCCTATGTATGACAAATATCTGTGATATTCCCTACCCCATTCATGACCTGACCAAACATTTGAAACCTTATTTATGACCTGACCATTACATCGAAATCTTGTTTCAGACATGCGTTATAATATTATTAATTTGTGAAGGGCTTTTGGGGACTTAAGAAAAATGGCTTCTTCCTAAAAACATACCCATATCAAGGCTAAAGTACAAAAAAACACATTCCCTCTTCATGACCAAAATAACCAAAATCAGCTAAAATCAATACCCTATTTATGACCAAAACGGTTGAAAGACCATACGCTTTGGGGCTGCACATACCTATATAACCTGTATGAGGGAGTACCCCCTCCCCTCCCCTCCCGGGCACTAAGGGCGGATGCAGCATTTTAGAGACGAGTGTGGGGGTGGGTTCAGAAATAGGATTTCTAGCATTCTGAGGCCAATTCAGATTGATATAATGTCTCACTTTTTTCATTTAGGGGGTTTCACCAAACCCCCTAAATCTGCTCCAGGGTCAAAGTAGCCCTGCACACTTAAACAGTGCAGGCAGTTTCTGAAGCATGAAGTAATCCACCGTAAGAAAAAAGATGGCAGCTGTAAATTTATCACAATACCTTGCGAACCAAAGTAACCCCACTGGGCATATAGAAAGATATGGCTTAAACACGGAACGATCCTATAAAGGCAAGGACACGCCCCCTTGAAGCACTTTGTTGGCTTCCCTGTGCAATGGTGGAAAGCCAGAATAACCGTCGGGTCGCATAACATAGAAGTCGTTTTTTCGTCAACTCAACTGAGTCATTTACGTAGAATAATGTAAAGTAAATAATAAAAAATATAGTGAAAACAAAACTTATATTTACACTTTAGACGATGGCTTTGGAAGAACAAAAACAATGAATTATCTTCGTCGCTTCACGCGGAACATTCAAATTTCGCCGCTAACTAAAATAACAAAGCTGATGCCTGCGAGCTATCTGTTTCCATTTATCTCATCATGCTGAGAACGAAACGAATCTTGTAAGAGGTGATTTTGGTTAGCCTGTGAACACAGACCGATTTTGGAGGGATATTTAAAATTATTCAGGTTTATGAGCGTTATAATGGTGCAAACAAAATGCACGCTCTTCCGGTAAAGTTTCCCGTTAACCGTCCCTGTAAGTTATTGGGCCCGGTATTTACGGGAGCTCACAAGAAATGGGCCGGGATGTTCGAAGGTGGATAACGCTAGCCACCGGGTAAATCACTATTCAGCGGATAGCGTGGTTTGTTTTGTTAATGATGGGTAGCAATTTATCTGATGGATAGCGTTATCCAGCTTTCGAGCAACTAATGGGCCAGATGTTAGCGCTATTTTCCGGCCGCCATATCTGTGTTTCACGGATCGATCAGGTACACGTAAATGGCAGCCTCATACTGGGCTCTGCCAATTTGCGCAAAACACTTCGATGACTATCTGAAGCTTGGGAAAGCGCAGAGACCTTGGAGGTCTCTTCTTTAGTTATCTCCTATAATATTACAATTTCTTGACGTTATCCACTGAATAGTTTTCGATTTAGTTTCTCGTTGTGTGACAGTGAAAACGATCTGTCCTCGCGGGTACGTTAGGTTTCTACATCTTTTTGGCATAAGTCTGCTGGGATACTATGGCAGTCATAGGCCATGGACATTTTAATTTCATTTTGTTTTCAGTTAATTTGAAATTTAAAAGGGATTTAATTTTTACCTTTACTTTCACTTTCACTTTATTTTAATTTAGTTTCGAATTTATAATGATTTTATTTTCTTTTAAGTTTTAATTTTCACTTAATTTCAAATTATAGTCATTTTATATTATTTAATAAGCAACTTACGTTTCGTTTTCGATGATTATGTAACAAACAAGTACGGAGGGATTTCCCCGAATGAATTACGTCATCACCTGTTTGTATGACTTTCCCATGTTCTTTTATGACCCATTACATTGATAACATGTGGTCTGAATAGGGGTGCTGGTATCTCATTTCTTAGCTAAATTTTCGGCGATTTCTCAGCTATCAGTAAAATTGGCAGATATCAGACCTTGGCGATAAAGTAAATAAAGTTTTCAGTTAGTTTTCGACAAATTTTGACCAATTCTCAGCTCCATTCCAGACGACCGAAAACTAACAGTTTGCTTGGGACAAACGTTAAAGGTCCAATTTCGCAGCTGAATTTTTGCGCTCAATACTTTCGCATACTCGAAGTCTTTAGAGGCGAGTACACGTTTATTGTAAGATGGCTGAGAACATGAAGTTCTCGGGCAGGAATATGACGTTTCTGAATATAAAAGATACGAGAAGTTGATTACTCAATGGTATGATGCATAGAGGAGCTTCGGATCATCGGCTCCTGTTGTGGCCACTTGTAGATGTTTTGTTCCCTCCACTTAATACGGAAATTTGCAGATTTTTTTTTAACTGAACAAAGTATGGGAAACTCACGCAGAACGAACCTTAAGGCCAAGACATCCCACGTGTGTTTTTTCTACCCGCTAGTGAGGCGCAGTGGCCTCATGGGCGGCGCTGGTCTCCGTATCAAGTGGCCTGGATTACATTGGCTATTGACCAGGCATGAGGTCAAGATATGTGTAGATATTGACCAAGTTCTTTTCTTTTTGTTTATACGTCGAGGTCCATATACACAAAAGTAAGAACGAGGCTAATATCTAGACTGTCTGGTTGAACAAGCTTGACCCAAAAAGGTTTATTATATGGCACAAAAAAAAAATCCTGCGGGAAAGAGGGAATTCCGAATGGTTTTGTTGGCTTCCTCTTGCTCTCTCCTGGAGAAGCCGCAGTGCGGCGAACTTTAATGCATCGTTGTTTGTTCTAGCCGTTGCCGTGCTTGAATGCTAGTGCACGAAGTTAATAGTAGCGTTTCTTCACCGTATTCAGGAAGAAGACAAAGAGATATGCAGCTTAACTTCTCTGCACCTGCATATCACCCCTAGTCAACTAAACAGAAAAATAGTTAAAGAAGGGAACTGTTATATCAGCTTGAATTTGAAAAAAAAGTAAAGTGAGCCGACCTAGCGTTTTCAGAAAGTTGATGTCTTGAGAGTTCGCCTTTCGTCAAAGCCAAACCCGGCATAATGATCTTGCTCCCGTAATAAAGAAAAGGATAACCCTCGCAATTTGAACTTTGCAACGAAGCTAGATCAGCTAATTCACTTTTGTCAACTTTAAGCTATCACTTAGCTAAGTGGTTTAGATACGCCGACACCGTGCCGTTTTGTCAAGAACCTTACATAGATGAGAAGTAGTTTCAGTTCAGAAATGGAGTCCAGCTGAGATTCAGTTATATTGCTTAAAGATTTAATTATTTCCTCCAGACTTGAAATTAAAAGTAACAGCAAAGTTATCAAGGCTTCGTAGGTAGTGCATGCTTAAAGATGAAAAAAAGTTCTTCTTGTTTTGCAACAGTACAGCGTTCGCGGTAAGTGTGATAATGTAATGAAAACAATTTTTGATCTAACTCTTCTTAACACTCTTACACAAATTTAACCAACACAGAGGTCCGCGTTTTCGTTTTCCTATTTACGAAGCTGACTGTAACTCGGCCTCACTAGTAAACTGGCAACTTAAATTCAGACTTCCATTGGCCTTTGTGTTGGACAAAAAATTAGTTTTACAGTTTATATTCTTTTCATTCATAATTTAATCGATCAACACAGAGAATTCTTGACAAGATTCAAACCGTAAAGCTATTTTGCCTTGTACGAAAGGTCTGAATTATGATAATACTACCAAAACTTAGATGTTCTGTCTAAAGTGTGTTCAGAACTACAACAACGGCAAAGGAAATGCATGTTGTTTCTTATACTATTTTATATATTGTGTTTTAAAATCCTCTGGCTTTTCTCAGGTTACCTTAGCAATTGTTACTGTTTGTAAGGGATTTTTCATGTACATTGTTTAGAGATTACACAGCAAATGTCGCTGGTAAAACACTATGTTTATCAATTAAGCCTCAGTTTGGTGTTACACTGCTTATTTTTTCCTTGCAGCGAAGATCCAAAGGAATTGCTATCGTAATCTAAAAATCCGATACCAAATTTTAGTTACGTACTAAACTTCTTTTTCCTGGAAGTTCAGTAAAATTGTCTGAGTCCAACACTGAGTAAAACTAATTTGAAACCAACTTTTCTACAAATATCATTGTATAGTTTCATTGCTAAAGAGGCAACGGATTATGCTAAAAAAAGGAATATATGAAACAAAACTAAAACGTTTTATGGCGCGTATCTGGCCGAGACATCTTCTTGATTTAACTATCAAAAGTTAAACGTCAATTTTAATGCATCTACGACTTAGCACCAGCAGTGAAACAGTCCGTTGAGTCCACGGCACATTTTTCTTCTCATGAAATCATTTGCTGCCGCCCTGGTCATTCTTGTCACTGACACCTGCCAGAAAAAATAAAGAAAAAAAACGACAACAAAGTGCATGACACATGACATGATACATGATTATTGGAAGAAGCCTATCACGATCGAAAAATCACAACCGTGAAGAAAGTTTGGGTACCCGGTCTTAATTAGCATAGATTTTGATGATTTTACTTCTCCGTTTGCTCCTTAGCCTTTGTTCCGTTGGCGAAGATATATCAACACTCGAGTCAGCGTTTCATCAGCTATCCAAACACCTCGAATTTCGTTCAAAGTAATCCGCTGGGCTTCATTTTTCCAACTCTCTGCTCAGTGCTTCGATATCCTAATTATGAAATATTGTCTCTCGTGTTTGATACCCAAACACTACCTTTCCGTGTACATAGGCAAGAGTACCAAAACTACACCCTAGTTACGACTAAAATGGCTAAACTCAGCTAAAATCGATACCCTATTTATGACCAAAACGGCCGAAAAACCATACCCTTTGGGGCCGCATATACCTATTCTTTGTTTTCATGTGACGTCATCATCATCGAAAATTACAAATTAGCAATTCTAATAGCGTTTTAATGTCATCAGACATAAGACCTTATCAAAACTTGGTGTTTTACAACGTTTAAGCTCGATAGGTTCCCTCATTTTCTTATAGGTGACATTTGAATTTCCAAGTTTATGCGTTGCGTGACATTAAATGGCGGTCCGAGAAGGATCACGTGTAGCTCAAAAGAGCAGTTATCGCTTACTGTTTTGGTACCTGAACAGTTCTTGCACTAGAAGAAGTATTACTCTCAATGTCTTCGAACTCTAGAGTAATAATGTTTCGTCTCAGTGGCAAAACTCGATGACAGATGTTTCTGTTGGTTTCCGGCCGCCATGTTGGTGCCCCTCGGAAGGGCACCAACATGGCGTCTTCATACAAAGCTCTATAAATTTAGGTGAAACTGTTTACCGAATAACGGGGCGATGAAAACCCGCACAGACCTAAATCTCGACGATGTTTTCTGTCTGTCAATTATCTATCATATATCTGATTTTTGACTTAATTTATTGAATGGTTATGATTTTTATTTTCGATGCAAACCACCAATAAAGCCCATGTAAGGGAGTACCCCCCCCCCCCCCCGGGGAGATTTTGATCGATCGTTATGGCCACTCTTTATTACTTGATACTGCAATCATGGTTTCAAAAAGCTGCCAAACTATTGGTGAACATATTGGTATCGTTTTCGTAACATAATAGGTTACCCAAGCAACAGTGTGACCCACTTAAAAAAACCCCCTTAATTATAGCATTATACGCTTATAATATAATTGAAAAACGGCATTGTAAAATTGATTTTATTATCAACATTTGATAAGCACAACAAGGCGCATTTTTTGACAAAGTTTAAAACAATTCTGTAGGTTGGGTTTAGAGCCCCCTTACTTTTTGGAAAATATATTCGTAACATGAGCGAGTGATTTGAGCTCTAGAAAGGAAGTACAAATGACGATTTTCCCATCACTAATAACGCCATTTGAAGATGTTGATATGATGATTAGTGTTTTGGTAGTTAGGTTTTAGCTGGGGTAAGGATTTTGAAGGCTGTTCTGGTGTTTCCGCCTTGAAATTAATACATGGCCACTAGGCGCACGCACACTTCCACAGGGTCTGCCATATTTGGTTTCAGCTTATTTGGTGACAAAAAGGACCTTTCTCAGCATGTCATGCATGTCATCCTTGACTTTCTACTCTCCCTGCTGGGTTCAACTCTTTTATAGCGCAAGGAAGAATGGTTGAGGGACTAAACAGGTTATACAAATGATTACATTGATTATTATACATTGTTTTCACAATCAGCATTCTGATTGGCCAAGAGCCCCTTGCTTATTGTG
>JAHPZR010007607.1:0-2500 GCA_019787425.1 Platygyra sinensis | reverse complement strand
TGTGCGGCTATGTGAATCAGGGCGACTGAATTCATCCCTTGAAGTACTGCCTGCTTTGTTGCTTGCCGTCCTAATAAAGGCTCGACACCAAGTTTTTTTGCTACCATCCTCGCTTCTTTTTCTGCACATTGTAGTCGCGAGATGTTTGTGAGTTTTCCTTTGAAATGCACTTCACCAACATCAGGATTTCCCACTATCAAAGCACCCGTTTGACAATGATAGTCTGCTGGACTTTCATTTATGAGCTTGAGAGTTGTTAGAGAAGGAGCAATACGGATCCTGAAAATCTCAGATAAATACTTTCCGCTTTCATCAGTCAGGGCGGCATATGGAATTTGGTATAAGGCGCGATCAGGAACAATGATGATTTCAGGACCCTTAAGGTATCAGTGTACCCCAAATGACCATCATTCTTTGGCGCCGCTTTACGGTCGGACGGTTGACGCAAACCCTACTAAAGTATATATTTTCTGAAAGCTTAATAATTGTAGATTACGACAGTTTATTCACTAACGTAAAAAAAATTAAGGTTTCCCGAATATAGCGCGTTATTTCTCGAAGTATAGAGGTTCACTAATCAAGTTCGTTTCCGGTCGGATTTGAGCGGGAGAACGCGATTAATATCGCTATGTCTTCTTGACACCTTTCTCTAAAAAACGGTGTCGGGAAATTTTGATTACTTGTCTGGTTTGTTTCTGACACGCAGTTAAACTTTGAAAGGTTAAAAAACATGCATTCTCTTCACTAAAATAGGCATAACTTTTGAGAGAAGCAAAAAATAAAAATTCCCCGACACCGTTTTTTCTGTCCGATTATCGGACAACGTTCTCTCCAAATTTCAGCGAAAAACGTTGAAAATTCGCCGGAAACGAACTCAAAATGTGCGCTTCATTCGCTGAAATTTTCGTTTCGAGATATGAAGGAAAATATACTTTAGGGCGTTCTTCCGGTGTAATGAGATAATTACATAACATGTCGGAAAATTAATGACCTGTTGATGGATCAAGGGAAGGATTATTTTACTTTAACAATAGAGCTCATATCAATTACCAGGCGGGAAAATCCTTGCAGTTTTCCGCCGCTCGCGCAACAAGGTTAGTGAGGAGTGAATAATTTTCGGTCAAATTTTGGTTTTCTGCTTTTTAAAAGCCCTAGCTAATGTAGATTCACATTAATTCTAACGAAACAGCTTGAGAGATGCCGAAGACAAGGAAAAAGCGTTTGCGTAAACAAGGGAAAGGAAACCTTCGGGGACGTACGCGTGCAGATATCGATCAAGAAGTTACAACTTCGAACGGCGAAAGCGCTTAGGAAATTATGATCAGAGAAATGCACAGTCCTCGACAGGCAATCCTCGTTTTGACAGGACACGATCCAACATGAACCAAGCCCGGATCTTACAGAAACATTCTCCAACAAAGTCACATCTGCGTGACAAAACCGACAAGAAACTGATTTCAAGAGATTTTCTTGCAGGCGATCGTCGGCAACAGTTGTTCGACCAACTTTTGCCATGACTCTTGTGAGTCCGGTTCTGCGGGTTGGTCTTTGTCTTTGCCTTCAGTTTTCGCCGGCTAGCACTAACGGTATCGTTCTCCCATCGATTTTGTTCTTGATCACTAGCCGCAAACACATCAGCTCGATCCTTCACGAATGAAATTGAACCCTTTTTCCTCTTTGAAGGTTTCTTGAGAACTTCGCACTAGCAAAAGGACAAGAACTTTTGCGTTTTTTCTTCGATGACATGGGATAGATATAGGCTATTAAATTTATAGTCTACAAATACTCGAAGTAGCACATCGACAAATCGAACAACATCGCGTCTGTCACGCGAGCTTTTAATGCAAATTTACTCTCGTGACAAAGTGTCGACAGGGTGTTGACAACTTTCAATTAGAGATAATTAATGGAAAGAAACGTTTTTCGTTAATAACTTTGCTTAGAATCAATCTTTTTTCATAGAATTTTCTTTAAATGAAAGATTGCAATAATATCTATCTGAAAAAGCGAAAACAATTTTTTTGAAAAATGATCAAATTTGGGGTACACTGATACCATCACCACAGGAGCGATGATTAGTTTGTAACAGATAGGAAGGTTCATTTTGGGTCCCTGGTTAGCTTTACTTTCTACTCCAATTCGCCAATCTCCATGGCTGTCTTCATCCCATGTTTTCAATTCTTGTACAAAACCGTGTAAGGATTGGTCTTCGCAAATTTCCTCTGATAAAATGCCAAAACTTCTGAAATCAAAAAATTTTTCCAAATGCTGACTTGATCCTTCCCGAGCTAACAGGTCATCTCCTTTTATCACCTGGAAATCTGTGACTCTGCTTGCTTTGATAATCCACAAATATATTTGGTGATAATAATATGAGACGTACAGAAAGGTGCAGTTACACACGTTACCCAGAATGCCTTCCAGACCAGCACATGCTCGAGGATCAGCTGAGATTTGATTTTTCAAAGAGTATTGAGCTGACATTACCAATGCTGCCAAA
>JAHPZR010007605.1:0-12059 GCA_019787425.1 Platygyra sinensis | reverse complement strand
CTCCAGACCGTAGTAACTTGTGTTTTTTGACCATAAGGCTTTGCGCGAAAAAGGGACCAGGAGGTCAACAGCATGGCGATTGTAGAATGTCGTTATTATCGAAGGCAATTAAAGTTTTTACAGTTTTGTTCGTACATGGCCTGACCATTTTGGTCTATTCGAGCCGGATAGTAACCAGCCTAGAAATGAGCCATCAAGGGCCGTGGCATTTGGTGGAGAAAACTGTTATTTCGCCGCTCCACGGCAATTCTGAAGTTAACCCAGACGACTCGATCAGCCAGGTCGATTCTGGCCATTCAAAAGCTTCGTCATCTTCATCAAGGAGAAGAAGAGAGGCCAAAGTAAAGGCAGCCGTCGCAAGCCTTCAAGCGAGACAGCTCGCCGAGCGAGTTAAGAGGGACAATGAAATACGTGAACAAGAGTTTCAAGAAGAAATGGCTCAAAGAGAACTCGAATGGAAACTTGAATGTCGAAAACGAGAACTCGACCTGTTACGAAAGAAAAGAGAAGATGAAATCGCTATTATTTCTGCCCAAAACCAAGCTGAAGTGGCACAGCTCGAGCATCAAATACTGGATCAACCCAACGAAGGAAAGGTTTACGAAACTGGCAAGGTCAGTACATCTTCGCCATCTTTGAATCGTTATTTAGTGCCCAGTCCTAAGAAATTCGCTGTCGTTAGTTCCTGTACTGAAGTCACACCTGGAATTTCTGATGGATACGTTTTCCAGGAACATAGTCGAAGTGGAGAATATACTCCGTTGTATGCACAGTCTAAGCCCTTACCAGTTAAGAACTTAGATTTTAATGTACCTCAACTGTAGCCTCACCTTTGGCTCAGTTCAGGCACCAGTTGCCACAGCAAGTAAACCAAGTATGTTGACATCAAGTTCTGAAGTGCAGTCACCTCAGCTAAGTTTGTACAGTTCTGCAAGTAGTAACTCATTCCAAACCACAGCTGCGTTTGATGTTAAGCCCCCACTATAGAGAGATTCATCTTCATTCCGTTATGTAACTGTGCATCTGCCCATACCCGGAACACTTGAGAGTATGACACCTCCTTCTCTAACAACATCGGTTACCTGGTCAACTCACCTTGGACCTGGTAGAGAAATCCCTACCATAGAGGGTTCCCGAGTGGGGGATAGCAGAGTTGCTCAATCGTCAACATCAAGTGGGAACTGTTATGACCAAAACCCTCACAAGTTAAACATCACTGCTCCATTAAACCAGGCCCCTCAGTCATCTTATGTATCACCATGGGAACCATCTACCCGAAGCACATCAACCCCTTACTTTAGTGGAGGTAGCAGAAACAGAGGTAACTCTTCTCGAATAGATGAACCGGTAGATGCATTCATTGATAAGCTGAGGGATGGCCAAGAAACTGTCTTTGAACTGAGCTCTAGTAGTTTGCAAACAGATTCAAGCGTAGCTCTTCTTCGCGCCCAGGAACAGCAGCGGTTGCCACCTCTTGAGCTCTTTAAATTTACAGGAAAGCCAATTGAGTGGCCTAAGTTCATTGAAAGATTTCGTGATCAGATCCACAACAAGACTACCCTCACCGATTCAGATCGAATGGCATACTTGTTCCAAAATCTAGATGGGGAGGCTAAGAAAGCAGTAGAGAGCCTAGGTGTCACAGGCCATAGCTACCCAACTGCCCTGAAGACATTGAAACGTCAGTTTGGGAATCCTAACAGTGTGGCCTCTGCTTATCTGAATGACATGCTGAACAGTACGTATGTACCTTCAAACGATAGGCAAGCATTGCGTGACTACCATTACCAAGTAAAGGCATGTACAACATGGTGTGTGAAGATGGGTCAATCAGCTATTCTCCAAACCCCAGAGTATCTCAGTAGGGCAACCATGAGACTGCCAATGAACCTCAGAGTGAGATGGTACGAGCACATAGACGGACGTAGCGATAGGTCTAACCTGGTAGAGTTTGAAAAGTGGCTCTGCAAGCGAGTAGAAACACTCTTTAACCCTCTGGAAGATTTCATAAGTGAGGAATGGGGCAAGAAACAAAGGTCCACCAAATCAAAGCCAAGTTCCAAGATCAGCTCCCTAATCACTACCACAGAAATCTCTCCTGACACTCCTAGAAGCAACAATGGTTTGTCTGATCGAGAGCAAACCCTAAACCAATTACCGAACAAGGAGCTGGAGAAGAAACCCTCTAAAACAGCAAAGGCGTGTGTTATTTGCAAGAGCAAACACCCTGTGGCCTACTGTCCAGTCTTCAAGTCTAAGCACCTGCAAGAAAGGCGAAAACTCGCATGGGAACAGGAACTTTGTTTTAACTGCTTGAAAACGAACCATCAAGCCAAGAACTGTCCAAGTACAAAGCGTTGTCTTAAAGAACGGTGCGGGCGTCCTCACCACACCCTTTTACACGAAGATCCTCAATCAGACTCGCAGCCTGGTCCAAGCAACATCCAAAGCAGTTCTTTAATTCAGTCATCAGCATTATCACAAGAAAGTGTTCGCCACTCCGTACCTGTGTCAAGTTCATCGCCAACTCATCAGAGTAACATCAACCAAGTGTCTGTTCAGCCTCAACGAAAGGTTCTCCTTCAAGTGCTGCCGGTCCAGATTCATAGTCAAGGAAACCTAATCAGCACTTATGCTGTCCTCGATCCCGGAAGTGACTCCACCCTTATTAGGAAAGAAATTGCAGAGCATTTACAACTAGTTGGTGAATGCTATCAGCTAGACATTAACACAGTTAATGATGTCTCTACCCAGAACTTGCGCAGAGTAAGCTTTGGTCTTTCATCCAAGGGTCAACCAGACCCAGTTATGGTCCATGGAGCCTGGGTCATTGACAAACTTAACATTCCATCTTTCAAATTGTCAAAGAAACGGGCCGCTGAACAATGGTCTCACTTGTCAAATGTCGATCTTCCCGAGCTCGAAGGCGAGGAAGTGATGATTCTCATTGGTTCTGACATGGCACACTTGTTAATTCACCTTGAAGTCCGACAGGGACGATGGGATGAACCTATCGCCGTTAAGACTCCTCTCGGATGGACCCTGTTCGGAAATGTAAGCCCAGGACACTGTGATTCAATCAATGCGAACCTTCTTACGATGGACCAAGAGACCATGTTGCAACATCAGATTGAACGATTTTGGGAAATCGATTCTTATGGGACCAAGCGGGCTCTCTCTGAGTCTGCTCTTTCTGTCGACGACAAAAGAGCACTGGCTATCCTTGAAAACACCACAGTCAAAGAGTAAGGCCACTACAAAACAGCATTGTTATGGAAAGATGAACCAGATTTGCCGAACAATCGTGCCATGGCCGTTTCAAGACTTCGCTGTACTGAGAAGAAACTTAAGAAAAATCCAGAACTAGCAGAGAAGTATCAGAACGTCATAAATGACTACACCGCCAAGGGGCATGCCCAAAAGATGACAGAAGAGGAAGCGGAAGCGACGACTCCAAAAACATGGTACCTGCCACACCATGCGGTCCTAAATCCCAACAAGCCTGGAAAGGTCCGTGTAGTGTTTGATGCTGCATCTAAGTTTGACGGTGTCTCCTTGAATGATAAGCTTCTAACTGGCCCTGACCTGCTAAACGATTTAGTAGGAATCCTAATGAGATTTCGCACTGGAAAGATCGGCATCATGGCAGACATCGAACAAATGTTTCATCAAGTGAGAGTTTGTGAAGCGGACAGAGACTCCTTGCGCTTCTTGTGGAGAGACTTGGATGAAACAAAGACACCAAGCGAGTATCAGATGGCCGTTCATGTGTTCGGCGCCGTCGACTCACCATGTTGTGCCAGCTATGCATTACAGAGAACCGCTCGTGACCAGCAAGAAACGTTCAGCGAAGATGTGATCCGTGCCATTCAGCGAAATTTCTACATGGATGACCTTTTGGCATCAAAGCAAAGTTCCGATGAAGCCACCGATTCTTGCCAAAGATTTGATAGAAGTTCTAAAAACTGGCGGGTTTCGTCTAACAAAGTGGATGTCAAACAGCCGCGAAGTGCTTACAGCGATTCCTTCATCTGAAGTGGTCTGCGACACCGTTCACCTCGACTGTAATGAGTTGCCGCAAGAAAGAGCCTTGGGAGTGAGGTGGTGTGCGGAACGAGATATGTTGAGCCTTGAACCAGTCAAGAGTGAATTCCCAAACACAAAACGAGGAATTTTGAGTGCCATGAGCAGCGTGTTTGATCCCCTTGGTATCGCTGTCCCTTACGTGATAAAGGGAAAATTAATCATTCAGGAACTTTGGAGACGCCGGGTCGATTGGGATGACGAGTTACCTGACGATATCCTTCAGAAGTGGCAAAGTTGGAAGGAGAGTTTGAAATCTTTACAAACAATCATGATTCCCAGGTGGTACGGCTTCCACCGTGGCCAATACCAAAACGTCCAGCTACACGTTTTCTGTGACGCTTCAGAAATTGCTTACGGGGCAGTTGCGTATTTCCGTGCAGTGATTGACGGACATGTGGACGTGAGCTTTGTTATCAGTAAGACAAGGCTAGCACCAATCAAGACCTTGACCATACCACGCCGGAACTGCAGGGTGCCGTTGTGGCCAGCAGGCTTAAGTCTAAGATATCAGAAGAAATTGACTTTGAGATCGATGAAACACATTTTTGGACTGACTCTAAGATAGTGCTGCACTACCTTAGCAACACCCAGAGAAGATTCAGCACGTACGTGTCTCACAGGGTTGCTGAAATCGTCTCAAACTCGAACCTTAGTGAGTGGCATCACATCCCCGGCACCATAAATGTGGCAGACGACTGCACGAGAGGAAAGGAGATTTATGAGTTAACTCCACAAAGTCGATGGATCAGAGGTCCAGACTTTCTATTGCGGCCTGAAGCTGAATGGCCTAGAGTCAAAGAAGTACCGGTCATTGATGAACAGGAACTAGAAGTCAAAAGCTCAGTCCTTGCGATGTCGACGTCTCCATCTGTATGTATGGTGCAATGGGAAAGGTACTCTTCTTGGAAGAAGCTATGTCGACTCTACGCATGGTGGATGAGGTTCAGATTTAACCTGAGATGTAAAGCAAAGAAGATATCACCTCCTCCACAGAGCCGAATCAAGTACTTAAGTGCCGTTGATCTCCAAGAAGCCAAGTTAGCCTTGAGTAAACAAGCCCAAATTGAATCGTTTCAGGACGATTACCAGGATCTGCAAGCAAACCGAAGTCTCGCGCCCAACAGCTCACTGCTTCCACTGCAACCAGTTCTCATTGATGGAGTCATCAGAGTTGGAGGTCGGCTGGAAAGAGCCCCGATACCATTTGAAGCAAAGCACCAGGTGCTTCTTTCTCCCAAACACCCTCTGTCAAGATTACTGGTTCAAGACATCCATGAAAGACACTTCCATGTAGGAAGGGAACACACGCTGGCTCTCGTACGCCAACAGTTCTGGATCCTGCGAGGGAAGTCGTTTGTTAGAAAGGTCACCAATGAATGCCTTCACTGCAAGAGGAGAAGGGCTAAACCAACCGTCCCATTAATGGCCACTTTACCCAAAGAAAGACTTGCTCTTTGCGAGCCGCCGTTTACTCACACTGGGCTAGATTATTTTGGTCCAATTAATGTTAAAAGGGGAAGAGTGACTGAGAAGAGGTGGGGATGTATCTTCACATGTCTCACAACCCGTGCGGTTCACCTAGAATTAGCGGGCGACCTTACAACTGATTCGTTTATTATGGCCCTGAGAAGGTTTCGTGGGAGGAGAGGAAACCCTAAGACGATCCGTTCAGACAATGGAAGCAATTTCGTAGGGGCAGAAAGAGAGATAGCAGAAGCCTTGAGGTTGTTGAACCAAGAACAAATCGTCGGTAAATTGGCCCAAGAAGGGATCAACTGGTACTTTAACCCGCCTTCAGCTCCACACATGGGAGGAATATTTGAGTCCATGGTCAAGCAGGTGAAAAGAGCTATGAAGACCGTCATTAACGACCAAGTTTTGCCCGAGCAAACCCTCCATACAGTCCTTGTCGAAACAGAGGCTATCATTAATAGTCGACCCCTTACTTCGGTGAGCGATGACCTTGATGATTACGAAGCGCTGACGCCGAACCATTTCCTCATCGGGCGAGCATCACCAAACAGTCCACCCGGCCAATTTGAAGAGCGTGAAGTGAACAGCCGGAAAAGGTGGAGAATGGCACAAGCACTAACTGACATGATATGGCAGCGATGGCGTAAAGAATACCTACCCTCGCTGGCAATCCGCTCAAAGTGGAACAAAGAAGAGAGGAACTTGAAAGAAGGAGACCTTATCCTGATAAAGAATGATGATGCGCCGCGTTCGCATTGGCCTTTAGGACGAATTCTGAAAACGTTTCCAGGGAGAGATGGCAGAGTTCGAATGGCTGAAGTGAAAACCCCTAATGGAACATTGTTGCGACCTGCAGCAAAATTGTGCCTATTGGAAGAATCTGTTTAAAAGGAACAATGTTGAACTATGATTCAACTGAGAACTCGTTAACGTTTCTTGTTCTTTCCTAGGAAACTGTTTGTTGTTGTAACTCAAGTGTCGCCTAAGTTGTCGTTTCTTCCTTTCGACTCACTGGGCGGGAGGATGGAGCGGCCGCTGGCCCTCCAGACCGTAGTAACTTGTGTTTTTTGACCATAAAGCTTTGCGCGAAAAAGGGACCAGGAGGTCAACAACATGGCGATTGTAGAAGTTTTTACAGTTTTGTTCGTAGATGGCCTGACCAACAATGTAGAGTGAAAATGTGTATACCTTATCAGCTTGTGATTTCCATCGATGTGCCATAGTGACAAAGGCCCTGGCACACTGTAAGATCTCCTTGGTGATCTGTAACCAACGTAAAACTACACCATCAGGGTTGATCCGTTTTAACCCAGAACGAACCTACTCTTCTGGCACTCTGTGGCCTACAAATAGGAAAAGGCAGGGAAACCCACTTTATTAAACGTAAATTATAATTGTTTAAAAACAAATCGTTTTTGTTCTTGTTGTAGCAACAAAACCCATCAGTACAACTATTGAAACAAAACCATGATCACTCAAATGGCACATTAAAGAATTTAATTCATTAACCTTCACCATTATCGAAATCTACTGACCTCTGCTTTTGAGTTGTCCCAAAGCTCTCCTATAACCGCAATTCGGAAAATCCCTTAGGATGTTTTGTAATGCATTGTCCAACTCTTCTTCGCTAAAACTACTATAAAGATCTCTCACTGACAGGTTGAAGTCTCGCATTCTTCGCCTGACCGTTGACAAGGAAATTGACAACATTTCGGAAATCTGTTTGCCAGTAAAGCCATTTTGCAGCAAGTATTCGAGCTGCGCTCTTGAAACTCCAAATCGCGGCCGTCCAACATGCCCACTGTGTTCTAATGGCAATTCATAGCACTCGTCGCAACTCATCGTAACAAGAATTCTAAGCGATCTTGCTGCTTCGCAAATGAGAGGCTCTACTTCCCTTAAGTTTGGATTACTTGTCATTAATCGAAGGATATGCCCATACAACTGATCCAGCCTGAAAGCTAAATAATCTATCATGTCTTCGCTGACATAACCACCGTCCAACTGCCTAACAATACTTAAAATTGCGCCTCGCACCAAACGCAGCAAGGCCAAGTTCTCGTCCGCCATGTTTGATTTGATTACCGACAACAAAGGCTCCTGGGATATGTCGTAGAAGCCCGAATGTACTCATGGGTAAAAAGGACCTTCATAAAATGAACCTCCTTTTACCATCATAAAATGAACTTTTACCATCATAAAATGACCTGTTTCGTGAAATGACTGCTGACCATCAAACGATGGGACTTATGCATCAAGAAATGCAGACGATTAGCAAAACCAAACGACCTTCATAAAATGACCTTGGACTATCAAACAATGGGAAGTTATGCATCAAGAAATGCGGCACTATTGGCAAACAACAGTGCCTTCATAAAATGAATTCTCACTATCAATTCGCAGCACAGTATGAAAATGCAACTGATTCAACATTAAATGCGAAAAGTAGAGCATAAAATGCAAGATCAGTACAATGAAATGCGACCTTAATTTTGACACCAATACCGCTCCATAGAAGATACGCCAGGCACAACTTTTGTATTCAACATTGAAGTTTTGATTTGAACTTCACGCTTCACTGGACACGCTCAATGTTAGGCGGTCAGGCATGCGCACTGGGAGCCTAACCACAATGCCCTAACGGTGGATTTAGCATACCGACGAAGCACATGGCTTAGTGCACGAAACAAGATGAGTAATAATCCCCAACGTGAAATGCTGCGCCAGGTAGCAGAACAGCTGCTATCCATGGCAAACGATGGCAAGCTTTGTTTATTTACTCTCTATATTTCATTTTTATTAAATTAGTTTGATATTCCACCTTCAACGACCATTCATATACGTAGTGTTAACCTTGCGATGATAGGGTCTAAAAGTACTCACGAGTGACCACGAGTGACCACGAGTGACTACGAGTGACCACGAGTGACCACGAGTGACCACGGGTGACCACAAATGACCACGAGTGACAACGAGTAGGTTACATCAAAAAATGTCAGTGATGTGATTATGGCGTAAATTTAAAGTCATTGTAAGTTTTTTTTTTATCAAGTTTTTTTTTTTCATGAAATAATGACATATCCACCAAATTTGGCTAATGACACTATTTTCTTTCATGCTAATTACGTTATCTTTTTCATTTGTGAAAGACAAGAAACATCCGAGAGACTTCATTAAACGAATTGAGGCTTAAAACTTCACGAGCGGTCTTTGCACGTTTTGTTTGATCGGATAACAGATAACGATCTGCACGTGAACTAAAGGTGAACTAAAGGTGAACTAGATGAATAGATTAAAAACTTGTAAGCCTAAAAAGTGATAAGAAACTGTGAACTTTCAAGGAAAGCATTTCTTTAAACTTTATTTTCGAAAGTGAACGTTCAATTTCAGTACACTTGTAACTATTTCTTGAGAAAATATCCCGTACTCAAACAGCGCGTCGCCAGAAATTTTACTTTGCATTTGTTTTTTTTAGTTGCTCGAATTTATAACGTATTGTTTCCACAAATGAAATTAAAATGTTCAATTAGTAATGAATAAACCATTCTGACCACAATGAAATAACTTCCTTTTGACGAGCTACCCAACTCGGAATGAAGTTTGTCTTCTGACAACAAATCATAGCCATTTGCTGAGTTACAACTCACAAAATTCATTTTCAATTTATTTTCGTACTTCGTGTTTCCATTTCATTCCATTCTCAATCTGCAATCTACACAGTCCACATGCCACGATACTGAACATCTACAAAAGAATAGATGCACCTAGCTCTTCTAAACTGGGTCGCTAAAAATTATCCGACGTGTTCTACATGTAGTTGCATTCAACGTAACGCAATCCTGGTCCAGTGCGTTTGAGACTTTCTTGGGACGTGTCCTCCTTGTACTGTAGCTGGGGCAGATAACATCATGAGTGCGTGCACGCAGTAGCACGAGTTAGATTTCATGGAAGAACGTAAGAATTCTGCAAGGCATTAGCCACAGTTTGGCGCTGTGATTTTCGACAACTAATTGAACATGAATATTTTGTAGCTCGGCGTTCAAAAAAGTATATACAAAGTCCGCGCCTGAGGTTTCGAGCATCACAATGTTGAATTAAATCGCTCGGATTTTTCTTCCTTTTAAATTAAAAAAAATAAATAAATAAGATTACATGATGAGCATCGAAGAACATAGGCTCGGTAGTCAATACATATGCAAAGGAACTGAACAGTAGAATTATAAACGCACTGCCACTGCTATACTATACCAGTAAGTACCTCAGTTTGGTGTATGTCTTTGTCGTGATAAAATGACCTTAAATTGACGTCATCATAACATCACTGTAATTACTCGGGCTTTCCAAAGGAAACGCCCGAGCTGAAATTTCGGCTTCTTTTTTTTTTTTCGTTCAGCCACAGTTTGCAATTCTTTAATTAATACGCATGCGCGAAGATTTTACTGATGAGCGCATGGCATGGTGTAATGGCGGACGGAGAAGAGTTTATGCGGTGGAAGATCAGCACAAATACTGTGTACGGATACAGAACGGATACAAAATGTGCACAGAGCGTTCGCGGTAGACCGACACTAAAAGATGAGGAGCGCTTTCGGAACGGGTTGGTCCGCAAACCTTACGAGAGATCTCTTTATGAGCGAACATTTATGAGTGAACCTTTCATCGAGAAACATGCCATATCAACTGAGTTATGTAATGTTAATCGAGAGAAGCATAAACTAAAGTCTCATCGTGTATGTAGACGCGATCGTGAACCAAGCAGAATACCAATAAGAAGTTTGAAAAGTCTAAGGAACAAAAGCAGAAAGGTTAGAGAATTTGTCTATGCACGTATTCTTTCGTGTTTTCCCATGTCATCTACATTGTACTGTTATGTAAATGCTAAAAATATATTCAAAATAAAGAAGTTTATGCTTAACTGTCGTAGTCGATTTCGTCAAAGTATAAGAGAGGTAAATTATCGTGCCAGTCGATATTTAACATTGTTTTCTGGTAACAAACTGACGTGTCTTTGCAAGAGTGAGACCCATGTTGTAAATTATATTTCACAGACTCCGTTCGAAATATATGAGAAAACAAATGGTAGGAATTTCCCTGTTAGTGCTTCAAACCACCTTTAAACGCCAATAAAAGGGTGAACCCCCCTAAAGAAAACAATAGAAAGGGCCTGGGTATACCCACAAGGCCCTGGGACCTAGATCTCGTGGTCCCATGATGCTTCGGTGGCTTTTTTCCTTGTGCTTCAAACCATTCGGTAAGTATTTTGCTTTTGCATTGCCTTTTTTAACCTTTTCTATCCGTTTTTAGGTTTTACCTCTGTGTTTTTACACAGTAGGTTTCCTTTTGGTCATATTTGTCACCTTTCAGGATATTTAAAATCGCTGAACATGTCCAACAGAAGACACAAGTAGCGAAAAAGGTCTCGCTCCCGGTCGCCATCTTCCCGCCAAAACTCTGTTTCGTCGCCTGACGTACATCATGGAGGGTCTCCACCGAAACGGTGCAAAGATGAAAACGATTCCCTTCAGAAGATTCTTCATTCGATTGAAAGTCTTTCCAGCCGAATAGACTCGTTAGAGTCCCGAGCAAATCAGCCAGAAACTTTTACAGATACTGATGATGATGCTTTGTCGATTATGGCTGGTGAAACGTCAGGCTTGGAGATTAGCGAACCTTTGGCGACTGAAGCTTCTTTTAAGATGCCACGTCGCCCGTTAGGGCACCCGTAGAGCCTATTAAGGCACCCGTAGAGCCTATTCAGGCACCCGTAGAGCCTATTCAGGCACTAACAGAGTCTAATAAGACATCTGACGAAGCTTAAAACGCAGCGAAATCTAGTGATGATCATGGGCTATTCGACCCAATTGCCAAGTCAACCTCCTTGAAAACAATCAACCTCTTTCTCCAAGTTTCTAGATACTAATTTTCGGAGAAAATTATCTTACTAGCAATATCTGGTTATAATGGATGACTGGGCAACTCCTGACGTGGATGCAATCTCTGCTCCAAAACTCGATCAACAATTGTTGAATCAAGTCCCTTTTAAAGTGAAAAAATTTGTACAATAAAGGGATAAGGAAATGTTTAATGTTCAGCGTGCTTTCTTAAATGCCACGTGCCCACTTTGTGGCCTTCATGATTTTATCGAAAATGTTTCAGCTTCAAGTTATGAGGAAATTAAAGAAGCTTGGGAGCAAGCTCTTTTCCTTTTAGCCTCAGCCAATGCTCAGCTGTCTATCTCGAGACGACAGAGAGTCCTTGCAGCCATAAACCGGTCAAGGACAAACCTAGCGGAACTACCTCTGCCTAATGTAAAATCATGGCTACATGGGGATGACTTCCCCTCCTTGGACTCAAAACAAGCCGAGTTATCAAGGGGCCTCACCAAAAATCTGGCACATACTACAGGGAAATCCTTTCCTAGACTTAGTAATAGTTCCCAGTCTCAAAGCAGACATAGGGGAGACACCCTTAACAAGTATCAATGCACTGGGTATCAAACC
>JAHPZR010007604.1:22500-65186 GCA_019787425.1 Platygyra sinensis | reverse complement strand
CGATTTTCAAAACCAATATTTTGTTTCCGTTCTATTCTATGGATGTGAAACAGTACATTGAGACCGAGATCCTTAGAGAGCAAAAAGATGGGAACCCGAAGGTAGATGCCGAAGAGGACGGTCAAGAGAGACCATAGTTGAGAGAGAGACAAGGCGAAGAACGATCAACAATGAAAGAGAACATTTCGGATTCAGAACGTAGAGGGACGCAGAAATAGCGGCAAAAGACTGAGTTGCTTGGACGAGAAGGATTGGTGGCCCCATTCTCCACGAGGAGAGTAAGGAAAGATGATGATGATGATTTTACACCTAAATCTTCAATGTTTCATCGACAATTTTTGAGTCATGTGAGCTTGACTTCACTGACTTTCAAAGAAAATTGTTATGTTTATCGCCGAACCGGGCTAGATTAGGGAATCCGGCTGGCTAAAACTTGGTCTACACATCTTTCTCCTCACTGGAAGGAAAACCTGATCTAAATTTGCCTCTCATACAAATTAATTGGTTTGGTCTGATTGTGTTAATAATTTTTAACCCTTTGACTGCCGAATTTTGACCCCCCAAAATAGCGTTTTTAACTGTTAAACAACTTATTTGGCTGCCATGACGCTGAATAAGCTTAAGCTTTGCTGAAAAAGCTCTTTTGTACCAAACAGATTTCCCGAAGTTTAGGTACAAATTACCGGCCATTTTACTCTCGGTACCTTTTTGCATTGCATATTCTTTCTGGCTGCAATAAAGAGTTGAGTGTTAAGTATGGGCAGACACTAGAAATGGGAGTTTGTCTGATCAATTATAGGTTTTGTAATTACGTGCTGCGTGCACGCGCGCTTGCTTTTGTGTCTTTGTCGGTAGCCAATGTTTATGCCCCCTTTTTCAGTATTTTGATGTTAATTTTACCCTTTTTGCATAACTTAGCTATTTTTCTTTTCTCGGAAATTGTAATTTTTATGATTAATTGACAATGGGACTTCGTGTCGTTTAATTCTAAACAATGATTGGATGAGGATATAATAAGAATAATCAGAATAATCAGGGTCGAAGTAAGTGTTATCAGCCGAAGCCGAAGGCTGAGGCTGCCGATAACTCTTACCGAGACCTTGATTGTTCTGGATATCAAAAAGACCGATTCTAATAATTGTTTTATTATATATTGAACGGAAATAAAAGTGGAAGTCATGTTTTTGCTTCTTCGCTGGCGGGAAGTAACAGAAAGCGCGAACTTGACATGATTACCCTTAGAAATCTTGCTTTGATAAACCGTGACCTTAAGTGTCCTTGACATGATAATTGTATAATCTGCAGTTACGACGTCACGGGCGTTTATTTCCAAAATTCACTGTAAGCTTTCGGCCAATCAGAAAAGAGTTGGAGAGTTCAATAATCTGTAATCATACTCATGATAAACAAATCGGCCTCCCGCTGCGCGGTCGTCCGATTTTTTTATCACTCGAATGATTACAGACCAAATTGGACTCCACTCAGACCTATTTCCATTACTTATCGTAACTATAACAAAATCCTCGATTCCGATTGGTCATCAGCAGCCCTGATTTATTGCACACGTCATGTACTTGTAATTGGAGAGTTGTACGCGTTTTTTTTAAGCGCACCAGGAAGAGGCTTTGCCTCTTTTGGATAGCAAGAACACTTTCACTGTTCTATATTGTTATTAATCGTAACTATAACAAAATTCTCGAGTCCGATTGGTCAATCAGCAGCCCTGATTTTGTTGCACACGTCATGCACTTGTAATCAATTGGAGAGTTGTACGCGTCATGTCTGAGTAATTGGACAGTGCACGTTATTAAGCGCGTGCTAGTTGCACTTGAATGGGTTATCTTTTACAACATCTAGCTTAAAAGTTGAATATGTTAACCGGTCAAATAGTTTATACTACTGTCATATTCTCGAATTTTGTAATAGTTACGAGTAATTAGGACTTCGTGTGGTACAATATTCAGGGGTGATCGTGCTCTTAATTCCAAATCGGCCTCGCGCGCAGTTAAAATTACTCGCCAGATTACTTCCTGAGTTGTACTCCACTCAGTTCTCTTACCATTATTAATAGAATGCGAAACTATTGTTTATCAAATTATGTTCTACAGTCTTTGTACTATTCCTTGTAGAAATAGGGTTATAATAATTTCACTGCCCTGAAGAAACAGGGCCGTGAAGTTCGCTTCTTTTATTAATTGGAATTTGAGTAACTGATTACCTCAGAATAGAAAAGTAGGAGAGATATTATGCAAGAATAATCCTAATAATTTAATAGATGGTGAAAAATAATGGCTTAATCCAGCGTACCTGATTTGCAGCCATAAAAGTCCGCTCGTAAACTAATGCCAGTCTTCCAAGCCACCGGATAAATTCTTATATAACGTGTGACGTTGATTGGGTTCTTCAGCAAATGCCTCACTACAAGGAACGGATCCGTGTTTCCCGCGAATTCCTAGATTAAATAAGAAACACAAGAAAGAACCAAAGGAGTATCTTAACGTCAAGGATAGCTGGCATATGCATCTAAATGTTAGCAGAAGAGAGCATTACCTGGACGACTTTTTTACCTAAATTCAAGAATATTTAAGCTTGAGTTTATCATCATGAACGTAATCAAGTACAGCTACATTTCTGTCCTTTTTAGCATTTTATTGCTACCCTAGATCGCACCTTTTCACGATACACATGATAGGATTTCTGGGCCCAGCTATTCCAGAGGGGATCAAATTAACCTCGGCCGGTTTATGTTGAAAGCTCAAAGGCTATTTTTGTAACCGTATGTCTGTTAATCCGCAAGTAAAATAACATAACGAAAGCAGCTTTTGTGGTGCAGTGTGCAAACACAGCCCTAAGGCATTCTGGGTAGTGCAATAAAGGAAGATGACGGCTTCAAAACGCGTTTGTGTTCTCTTGTATGAAATCCGCCTGCATCAAGGACCTGTCTGGTCTTCATAGAGAGGGTGGTAGAGTGAGAGATGGGAGAGCGCGTGGCGAGAAACAGAGGCGTTCCAGGGATGCCAATCCATATTCCGGGAACAGGCAAGTTAATCAAGGAGAATATGACAGTGGAGATAAGGCTGTTGCATTTCCTATCAATAGACCTTTTTCGCTTGTAAATTTTGTTTTCCCAATACAGATCATGTGATGATACTCAGGAGATTTGATCCTTTGTCTTGTTCATTAAAAAGAGTACATGCAGACATATTCATGCTTGCACGTACCCTTTTTAATGAACAAAACAAAAGACCAAATCTCCGGAGTATCATCACATGATTTGTATTGGGAAAACAAAATGTACAAGCGAAAAAGGTCTATTTCAACGGGGAGATAGCATGTGAGGATAATGTGATAATGGTAAAGATCGATAACTGTGGCGCCCAGTCTCCTGTGCTTGGTAAAGAGCAGCTTGGCAACCTCGTGAGGGACGGCCTTAAGGCAAAACTGAGATCTGAAAACAGAAATTTGCGACTGTATGAGAATGGGTAGTTACCGGTTGTGGGTAAATTTGAGGCGAGCGTTAAGTGTTATGGAAAGAAAACTACGGAAACTATCCTTGTGACACAAGGAGAAGGGCGATGTTTACTTGGCAGTTCCGCAGCTAAACGACGACCACAAGTGTTGCCCGTTGGGGCACAAAGGGGGGAAGTGGTAAGAGTTTTTATTTCTTTTTTATGTGAGCGGTAGCATTAGTGGTATTGTAGATCGTTTCTCCATGGTGTTCTCTGCAGTTGGCAAAATATCAGGCTACCAACTTAAGCTGCACATTGATCCGGAGGTGAGACCAGTATCACAGAAACCTAGAAGAATACCTTACCCATAAAAAGAGAAAATCACTAGGAAAATCAATTAGATCCTTGACCTTGACATCATTGAGAATGTTTCAGATCCAACAACGTGGGTCGACCTAGCTACATACGCCCCAAAGCCGAACAAAGATGATGTTTCAATCTGTATGGACATGTGATATACCAATGAGGCCATACAAAGAGAAAGGATTCCAATTCCAACATTGGGCGCGAAGTCCAGCAAGATCTGAATGGGAGCACAGTCTCCTATAAACTTGTCTGATATGAACATGGGCTTCCATCAAATTGAGCTGGAAAAAGGTTTTAGGGATGGCCCAACAATTTTAGCTGGTGACTCGCTCTTTTGTTACTAGAAGTTGAGCTTTGGTATAAACAGCGCCCCTGAGCAGTTCGGATCTAACAGTTTGGCTTTTGTTCTCTATTTATTCGATAGCGGCTGCTGCAAAGTGTTGACATAAGTTAATACAAGATCATAATTTCTTGGCAGGATCAAATCTCTTGGTTAATGTCGGTAAGTTGGAAGGGAAAGGGTTTAATATAACCGGAACACGCCCTGCTCTCCAACTCTTCTATGACGGACTGTTTAATTACGCCACAAATAGATCCCTTGATCAAGGGTTCTTGATTTCACCACTTTTCCATGCCGGGATGCTGGTCACGCATTTTAATGACAGCGAGTGACCAATTCAGTGAAATGGAAACCCTGGATATAGTTTCTTTTCACTTTCAGCAAATGGGTACCGATCTAACGGAATGATATATTAAGCACAAATTATTATGAACTGTTTAGCAAGATCGCTCTTATACACCAAGGAGCAAGGACAATCCAGTTCTCCCCTCACTCCCCTTAATAGTGCTATTTTACCGTTTCTTCCACAACATCTGTTCCTTCTATTTGCTGCGTGTTGGACAATTTACCGAACAAGACTTTTAAATGTCAGGTGTAACATTTCGCAACATTTTCCGTGAAAATGAAGCCTAATTCGATTTCATAATTCAATTTGAATGTTTATACAGGCGTAATGATGCGCCCTCGTTACTTTTGACAGAATTAGCAGACTTTGGGACTCGTTACTTCGGCGAGACGTCGTCACCTTATTTCCTTAATATTTTTAAAAGTAGGCCAGTATATAGAAAAAATGAACCCCA
Source organism: Platygyra sinensis (assembly GCA_019787425.1). Taxonomy (NCBI): domain Eukaryota; kingdom Metazoa; phylum Cnidaria; class Anthozoa; order Scleractinia; family Merulinidae; genus Platygyra; species Platygyra sinensis. Next base: position 60,231 of record JAHPZR010007604.1, on the reverse strand, counting down.
AGACCTTTAAAAACTCATAAATACCTATCCGTAAAGTTGAAACAGAGGTAACTTAAATTTTGACCGCAGCCACGCTTTGCTCGATGTTTCTGTGCATTTGATCTTAACATCTAGACTTAGCTTTCTTTGGATCAACCGGACCCTGGAAGAAGACATTTAGCAACCACCGTATGAGAAACGTTTCATGCTTCACAAGAGATCACAATTGCCGTGGCCAGTGCAAGCACTAAGATTCCCCAAACCAGTGCACAGCACAGAGACGATTGGGCATGAACTTACAGCTCTTACTAAAACAATACCTTGGTATAATTATCGCCGTCTTCCTTGTAGTCACTGAAAAACACTCCATCGTAACTGTAGGCAAGTTTGAACTTCGTAACCCACAATTTCCAATTCTTGTACCCATTTCCCTGGATGGCCACACCAGTCACCTTCGTCCGGTTCACAAAATCCACCTGAAACCATTGCTCCGCGCCATATGTGTTGGCTATCCAGCTTCCTTGTTGGTAAAGCCGACCCTGACTTGCTGGAGAGTGACTACGTTGGCTTGAAGCCGTTATTGACGAATCAGGGATCTCATTATTTTCCAATCCAAGGCTTGCCATGCATGGAGGAGGCTTAGTAGTAGAAAAACCTGAGTGGAAAAATTTTCGGTTTTTCATTTTTTTTCCTGTCTGCACATTACAGCTGGCCTTTCAGTACACATGCACAAAAGATGCCACTACGAACAGAAGATAGTGTTGTCTATACCGAGACCTACTTTTTCGCATCACCGAGTCACAAAACTAAACCGCGTTTTCGTAAGAATAAGGGTACAATTATCAAATGATGGCGCCCTCCCTCCTCCTCCCCCCAAAAAATCGAACCTTCAGACCGATAATCATGCTACTCGACATGGAGTCGTGAAGAATTTTGCTGCTCTTGTAACGTTTTGACGTAAGAAAAGTTAGGAAGTAATTTAAAGTCAGCTAGGTCTTTAATCTTCTTACCTGAATAGCAGCCATACAATTCCAATCTCATCGATATGTTTCCATGCCAGTCGGTTGGGTGAATGCGAACGTAACGAGCCTGGATTGGTTCAGTCAATGTATTGACGACAACATTTGTATCGTCCTCGTTGGCGTTATATTCCTGAAAGTAGAAAGCCTCTCATTTGTTGACGAGTAGCTGAAAAAAATGGTTATTAACAAACACAAGTAAAACCCATAGATGGCTTAGTAGCTGAAAGACAAACTCTAAACCCCTGCCCTGTATTCTACGTTGACCAGCTTTAGTACGATCCCCTAAGTACTCGTGGGGAGGGGGGGGGGGGAGGGTTACTCCCACATAGGGGCTACATAGTTACGTGCAGCAGAATAGGGTATGGTTTTTGAGGTTCTCGTCCTTAAGTAGGGCATCTTTTTTGACCCTTTCGATGCTGTGTTCCTGGTGTGGTCCCTAGATAGGGTGGCTAAATTGTATTATTGGGCCTTAAAAGGGTTTCAGTTTTCGCTTTAAGTTGTCCTTAAATAGGGTTAGGGTTCAAGAACCTTCGCGGCACACCCCTATCCAAAATTTGCGGGAGTACCTCCATCGGGCTTAAGTACTTCAACAATTACTCCACCGCTGGAACAAAAAGAATAACGAATGGTGAAAGTGTAGATATTTCTTTCTGATTGCAGCGCTATTCATAAAGTACCCGTCTTTTTCTGGATGAAGATCCACTTATATCCAGGATAATGGTTTGGTTAATTTCCATTCATTGTGCTTTCCTAAGAGACTATGAGCATATCATATCTTTTTTTGTCTACAATTAAATGAAATTTTAAACTTACCCTACGAACGTCGCTTGAATTATGAAGTTGATTCTCAAAGAATCCCCCATTAACACTGTAAGAGACAGTGTACTTGGACACCCACTGACGATGATAATAGCTACCCTGAGTTCCGATTTTAGTTACTTTGGCTACCTTCCCAAAATCCACCTGGATCCACTGCCCTTTGTTATTCCACTGGGCTATATAGGTGTCAGGGTGGTTGAGCCTTCCTTTGCTGGGTCCATAAGTAGAGCTCAACTGCCAAGAATAATAAAGTGATGCTGTCTAAATCCTCCCGGAGGAAAAAGATAGCAGCTGCAGATTTTACCACAACATTAGGAACAAGGAAAGCCATGTTTTAGAAATATTTCTCCCTGAACTAGCTACATTGTGTATTCTAGATTTGTAATTTTAGAGCTTTTCTGTACGTTTTTATCAGCGTTGTTAAAGTTTTCTTGCGCTAAAAATTATGGGTAAATGTAACAGTTGCCATCTTGTTTTCCTAAGGGGCATTGCAGTTCTTTTCACAAGTTGATTTAAATCTGTTGCTCACAAGTCTCTTTTTTCAATACCGATAAATAATTTACAATTGCAACCTACTCGTATTAAGTAAGGACATAAATATTTTTTGTTATACCTCCCAACCAAAATACGTTTTTCGATCGGAGGATAACATGTCTCTAAGGAAGCAACAACTTTCTGCTTCCACATGACCGGCTGTACACTGAACTTGTATGCTAGCGAGCGACAAGCAAATATTTTTTTTTGCAGGTTATTCTATCTTTTTAATTTGGGAAGTGTAACAAAACACTTAATGACAGGCGCTAAGGGAAACAGTGAGTCTTGTTTCCCCCCGACTTTGAAGATCTTGGGAATACAAAAATTACTTTTCCCTTGGGAGCAGTTAAGTGCTTATTGATCTTCAATTCATACTCAATTTCAATTACTAAAATAATTGTTAACATCTAGTAGGCCTATAGACTGTATGTTCTGAAAGCAATAGGAGTATTGAATTGTAAGTGGGAGTGTTGAATTGTTTGTAGCTTTTCGAATTAAATAGGAAAAACATTTAGCAAACCAATACGAGGCCCATTTCATTAACGCTGTGCTACATAGCGTTTTACTTTTGTATTGCAATTTTGATACCTCACTTGAAGCTTTCAATGCAGAGTCTGGAATGGTTCCACTTTCCATTCCCATCGGTGAGGCACAATCTAATATATCAAACAAAAAAATTTCATTTACAAAAGTTGCTTTTTTGTGCCAGGATGAATATTATAATACCTAAAAGTGATATAAAATGGTAGCTAACATATACTATTGCTCCAACAATAAAATTCACTTAATCATCAACGATGGAATTCAACAACAATGGTGTTGATACCTAGCGAAATGTTGGTTTTAGCTTTGAAATAAGCATTGAAAATACCACCCAAACGATAGACCATTCCCGGAGGGGGTTCCCATAATAAAAAAAAAAAAAAATTAAAAAAAAAAAAAAAAAAAAAAAACGAACGGGGTGCTCATCATACATTTTAGAGTTTGAAAGTGTTCTTTGGTAGATGTTCACGTGTTTAACTTCAGCGTGAGATTTTCTGTTACCTCATAGAGTATTGCCCGGAAAAAAAAGAATACATATTATTATTACAATTATTATATATATATATATATATTATTATTATTATTATTATTTAACTTTATTTATACACGGATAAAACATCAGGACTTAAAGTAAATACCAAACTAGCGTTAATTACATTGCTAAGATACTAAGATACTAATTTACAACTAGTAAAAATCTAAAAAAACAAAACAAAACAATACCAAAGTGCCTGCTTTCCATGAATGCCGTGTGATTAATTTAATCATTATCAAAAAGGAAACCCCTACAACCGGATATAAAACTAGCAAGCGTTTGTGCTTGCCGCAGATTGGAAGGTAAGCTGTTCCACAGCACCGCACCACTATAGCTGAAACTGTTTTTTAGAAAATTGGTGCGGGGGAGTGGAAGAGCTAGTTTGCCCTCACAATTCCTAAGAGAATAGGTAGATGTTGCACTCCGATCAATAAACATTGATTTCAGATAATCGGGGGCGAGACCATTCAGGGATTTATAGACCATAGTGGCTGTTTTCAATTCTCGTTGAAGATTAAGTATATATATATATATATATATATATATATATATATATATATATATATATATATATATATATATATATATATATATATATATATAGACCGCATTGAGAAATTGGCAAAGAAGGAAGCATTCATTACTCTAAAAGATCATAAACCAACATTCAGCGACCATCCAACGTGCCGCCTAATTAACCCAACAAAGTCTGAGATTGGTGTAATCAGCAAGCAGATCCTAGATAAAATCAACACCTCCATCATTGACAGTACGCGAATTAACCAGTGGAAAAACACCTCCAGCGTTTTGAAATGGTTCAATAGCTTAGAAAACAAGGAGAGACTCTCGTTCATATGTTTCGACGTATGCGAGTTCTACCCCTCAATCACTGAGAAGCTGCTGTCTAAAGCGCTAGATTTCGCTTCAAAATACCGAAAGATCTCCAACCACGAGCGTGACATAATCCTGCTTACAAAGCGATCCCTGTTATTCAATGATGATTGCCCATGGGAGAAAAAATCGGCAAGCAACCAATTTGATGTCACCATGGGATCATTTGACGGGGCAGAAACGTGCGAGCTGGTCGGGTGCTACATTTTGTCCCTCCTCACGGAGAAGTATGGCAGAAATATCGGTCTATACCGTGATGACGGATTAGCAGCCTTCAACGGGAATCCACATGAAATTGAAAAGATCAAAAAAGAGCTGTGTAAAATCTTCCGTGACAACGACTTAAAGATCACAGTCGAGGCCAATAAAACCAAAGTCAATTTTCTAGACGTCACGCTCGACCTTCGAAGTGGAAAATTCTGGCCTTACACAAAAGAAGGAAACATCCCGCTCTATGTTCATAGAAAATCTAACCATCCACCCTCAATTCTGAAAAACATCCCCGAATCCATCAACAAACGGCTCTCCGAAATTTCCTCTGACAAAGAATGCTTCGACAGCGCAAAACAAGCCTATCAAGAGGCACTCGACAAAAGCGGTTACCGTTACGACCTTTCATATAAAGTTACACCCAGTCAGACAAGACGCAGGACCCGACAACGCAACATCATCTGGTATAACCCGCCATACAGCAGGAACGTAGAAACAAACGTCGGAAAATGCTTCCTTTCTCTCGTTGACCAGCACTTCCCAAAGTCCAACCCCCTCCACAAAATTTTTAACCGTAACACACTTAAATTAAGCTACAGTTGCATGAATAACGTCAAATCGATTATATCAAGCCACAACAAATCCGTAATTAGCAGATCTACAAGTTCTGATAAAGATAAGAAAAATTGTAACTGCCGCAAACCAGAAACATGCCCCATGGACGGAAACTGCAACGTAGAAAGCATCATTTACCAAGCCGAAGTCACTTCACAAACAACTAAGGAAACCTACATTGGACTTTGCGACACTTCATTTAAGTTAAGATATAGGAATCACACAAGCTCATTTCGCAACGAACGGTATAGAAACGCAACCGAACTTAGCAAACATGTGTGGAACTTAAAAGATCGGAACATTCGGTATAACATTAAATGGCGTAAAATTAAACAAGCTCGATCTTATTCCAATGTGACAAAGAAATGTAATTTGTGTTTGTGGGAGAAATATTTTATTCTATGTAAACCTGAAATGTCATCTTTAAACAATCGAAATGAGCTTATATCGTGCTGCAGACACTCTAGGAAGTATTTGTTGAAAAATGTCATCACTTAATTAGCCGTAGCAACCCGCTAGACACGCCACGCGCCACGCCCAGTATGTATTGTTTTCAATTTTTCATATATCTCTGATTGTAACCGTTTTTCTGGCAGTCGCCTGATGATTGCTTCAAACGAAGCATGAAACTCTGAGTAGCGATTAAATGTCTTGGACCAAATAATCCAGCTCTTCGATTATTATTATCTATTGCTCTAGTCTTACTATTGAGCACTCTAATAGCCGATGAGGATTTCAACTCACTATTTGGCTATATATATATATATATATATATATATATATATATATATATATATATATATATATATATATATATATATAAACTCAATTAGTGTTCACCGTTGATTCCAGAAAAGTGCTCAACATTTAAGGAGCGGTAATAACAGTATGTAGACTACTCAATATGAGTACATATGGATTTTAATACAGTTCTGTTTCGTAGACCAACAAACGTTGATCCACTCATCAGTTAAACTCCATACACACTGAAGCATCGTTAAGGCTTACATCACTTATCAACATCATCACGCGACATTGCTTGTCCGTTAACATGAGAGTAACGCATTTGAAAATTCAAAAATTACATGCGCGCGTTTGTGATTGGTCATTGAGTTTACAGTTCAATTATATATTTTACGATAACTGCAGAAATTCACGCGCGCTCATTGGCTAATTTTTATTGTCCATATGCGGACATACACATAAATTTAAAATTCATGTGACGCGTAAGCGAGCGAGAGCCGGCAATTCGACAATTTGTTATCGTAAAAAACAAATTGATGTCAGTTTTTAATGCGTCTGTCCTGTTATTGATAATGATTTTCATCATCACATTGTCAAAGTAGTCTGCGGATCCACTCGGCTATCGCCTCGTGGATCCACAGCTACTTTGACAATGTGATGACGAAATTCATGATCAATAACAGGACAGACGCATAAAAAACTGACGTCAATTTGTTAATTGCTTGTCCGTGAGAGCAACGCATTAGAAAAATCAAAAATTATTATGCACGCGCTTGTGATTGGTCATTTAGTTTACCGTTCAATTATATCTCAGGATGTACTTCCTTCGGTGTCTGCAGCTTGAAACAAGCTCGTTGCGCTTGTTCAGCGTTGCCATTTGGGGATACGATATATACGATATATACGAAAAGTTTTGCGCGCGCATATCTATTTTTGAATTTAATGTACAGTTTACCTCACGCGATCATATAGTTGACGTGGACTTTAACGATGTTACAGTATATATGGAGATTAACTGATGAGTGGGCCAACTTTGTGTTGTTCTACGAAACAAATTTGTATTAAAATCCATATGTGCTCAGAAATTGAGTAGCTCATCTTCTGATTTAACTTGCTCCTTTACTGTCGAGCACTATTTTGGACTCACTGGTGAACAACTCCTGTACTATTACGCTCCTCTTGAGTTGAGCACTGTTTTACCGGCAACCAAACATGGAACGCACATCGTTCAGTTACTCAACGAAGAACATTCCTGTTGCATCAGCAAAGGACTACACCAAATGTATGATCGAGAAAACTGAGCAGTTTTTAAACAGGATGAGATGGAAAGCTTTCCACTTCCTAAATCCAGTGACAGCTGCAGATAAGGAAACTTTCGGTTTCAAAACGAAGAACAGTCCACCCGCAGTGGCCGAGATGAAACATTTTGAAGAAGGTATGATTAACATAATACAAAACATTGAATATAGAAAAGTTGAATGCCAATTCCAGCAAGACCTAAAGGACGACATCGCATCTGTCAAGAGCGACAACCGTTTGTTTGTTAAGGCCGATAAAACTACAAACTTTTACAAATTAGAAACCCCTGAATACAACAAACTACTGGACGCCAACATAACCAAGACGTATAAGAAAGCTAACCAGATACAACTTAGTAAGATTGACAAGGAAGCGAGAGTTATTGCTAAGAAGCTACATATTGACGACAGGGTGGAATCAATGGCTATGAAGAACGCTTTTATCACGCTCAAAGATCATAAGGATAATTTTGAAAATAAGCCAACTTGCAGGCTGATAAATCCATCAAAGCCGGAGATAGGCCGAATAAGCAAACAAATTCTCCAACAAATCAACCAAGGCCTTGTTAGCGCCACAAAAGTTAACCAGTGGAAGAATACATCCTCTGTGCTGCAATGGTTTAAGCGATTAACGAACAAACACGACTCAGCATTTATCTGCTTTGACGTCGTCGAATTTTACCCTTCTATAACTGAAACACTCCTCAACCGCGCTCTCGATTTTGCATCCAAATACGTCAACATCTCAGCCGACGACCGTCAAGTAATTACCGATGCAAAGCACTCCCTTCTCTTCAACAATGGCCAACCATGGGAAAAGAGAACCTCGACCTCCCTCTTTGACGTCACCATGGGAAGCTATGATGGAGCGGAGACGTGTGAGTTGGTAGGTTGTTACCTCCTCTCGCAACTTAAGGAAATACCTGGTATTGACATCGGCCTTTACAGGGATGACGGACTAGCGATACTCCAGCAAACACCGAAAGAGATAGAGAGAGTGAAGAAAGAAATTTGCAAAATATTTGCCCAGAATGAGCTGAAGATCACTATTGAAGCGAACAAGAAGGTTGTCAATTTCCTCGACGTAACGCTGGACTTAAACACTGGAAAGTTCAAACCATATTCCAAACCAACAAATGTCCCACTTTATGTGCACAGCAAATCTAACCACCCGCCGAACATAATCAAAAATATCCCTGAATCTATAAACAGAAGATTATCCGACATTTCATCTGACGAAGATGTATTCAACGAAGCTGCCCCACTTTACCAGGAGGCATTACAGAAGAGTGGTTACACCTACAAACTCGAGTTCAGACCTTCTCCGCAAAGACCACCAGCACAAAAACGCAACAGACACAGAAACGTGATATGGTTCAACCCACCGTTTAACAGAAACGTTAAGACAAACATAGGAAGAGCGTTTATCAGTCTGATAGGCAAATGCTTCCCTACTGGCCACAAGTTAAGGAAAATTTTCAATAAAAATACGCTTAAGCTGAGCTACAGTTGTATGCCAAATGTAAAACAAATTATAGACGGGCATAACAAAGCCATCCTAAAGAAAGCCGCGCAGCCACAACAGGACCCGAGAGGCGAAAAAACGTGCAACTGTAGAGTGAAGGATGAGTGCCCATTAAACGGAGAATGTTTGGTAAAGGAAATTGTTTATCAAGCTAAGGTTACGACCGAGGGCAGTTTTGAGACCTACATCGGAATGACAGCAACCGACTTTAAGACCAGGTGGAGAAATCACCAAACGTCGTTCAGGCATGAGAAACGGAAAAATGACACTGAACTGAGTAAGCACTTGTGGGCACTGCGTGCGAAGAACAAAGCCTTCACTGTCACGTGGAAAATCCTCGCCAAAGCAAAGCCGTATTCTAACACAACCAAGCGATGCGGTTTATGCACTGCAGAGAAACACCTAATAATAACGAAACCACATCTGGCAACCTTGAATAAGCGAAACGAACTTGTGTCAACATGTAGACACAGACGAAAGTACATTCTTAAGTATAGCTAGAGACAGATGTTATGCAGACAATTTGGAGTGCGTATATCGCGCATATATATTTTTGAATTTAATGTAGAGTTTACCTCACGCGATCATATAGTTGACGTGGACTTTAACGATGTTTCAGTATATATGGAGATTAACTGATGAGTGGGCCAACTTTGTGTTGGTCTACGAAACAAATTTGTATTAAAATCCATATGTGCTCAGAAATTGAGTAGCTCATCTTCTGATTTATATATATATATATATATATATATATATATATATATATATATATATATATATATATATATATATATATATATATATATATATATATATATATATATAGTTCAGTTTAGGTGCTGATCACCGCTGGAGCCAATATAGTGCTCTACAATGAAGGAGCAGTTATAACAAAATGTTTCAAGTGACTACTCAGATCTTGAGTACATATGGAGTTTAATACAAATCTGTTTCGCAGGCTAACATAAAGCTAGCCCACTCATCAGTTAGTTTCCATATAAACTGAAACCTACTAAAATACACATCAGCGTTTTGTTCGCGCAAGACGCAATAAACCGTTACAACGGACCGTTACAAAGCATCGTAAAACATCGTTACAATCCATCGTTGCACGTTCGAATGCACTTTAAAAAATGCAAAATACAAAATCTATGCACGTGCTTAAAGCATGTCAAACGTTTTAAGCGCCAGTATGCGCGCGCTTTATAAACGAAATACAGTTAGTTAACTATATCTGAGGATGAACTTTCGTCGGTGCCGGCATGTAGAAATCGGTTCGTTGCGTTTGTTCAATGTTGCCAATTCCGGTTTTGTGATGATGAAACGCTTCTCCGTTGTGCAGAGATTGCATCGCTTCGTCATGTTTGAGTAGGGCCTCGCCTTGGCCAGGATCTTCCATTTAATGGTGAAGCGCTGTTCTTTGCTTTTAAGCTGCCAGATGTGCTTGCTAAGTTCCGTGTCGTTCTTGCGCTTCTCGTTGTTGAACGACACCTGATGGTTTCTGAACCTAGCTTTAAATTCCGTGGATGTTAGACCTACATAGGTTTCGGTTTTTCTGGCAGCTGTCACTTGAGCCTGGTAGACGATCCCTTTAGAGAGGCAATTTCCATCCAACGGGCATTCTTCTTTCTTTCTACAGTTGCACGCTCTTTCGGCTTGGTCTTGCGTCGGTTGTGCCGCGTTGTTAAGAACAGTTTGGTTATGTCCCTTTATGATTTGTTGTACGTTCGGCATGCAACTGTAGCTCAGTTTGAGGGTGTTTCTGTTAAAAATTTCCCTCAATTTGTGGCCAGCAGGAAAGCATTTATCAATGAGGCGTAGAAACTCTCTTCCTATCTTGCTCTTGACATTCTTGTTGTACGGCGGATTGTACCAGATAATTTTCCGGGATCGGTTACGTCTTTGGGATGGTGCCCTTTGCGGTGGTTTAAACTCCAGCTTATGTGTATACCCACTCTTGTACAACGCGTCTTGATACGGGGTTGCAGCTTCGTTAAACACGACTTCGTCGGATGAAATTTCCGAGAGCCGTCTGTTAACTGATTCCGGTATATTTCTAATGATGTTGGGAGGGTGGTTTGATTTGCTATGCACATAGAGTGGGGTGTTTGATGGTTTGGAGTATGGCTTGAATTTTTCCGTGTTCAGGTCCAAGGTAACATCCAGGAAGTTGACGACTTTTTTGTTTGCTTCGATGGTGATTTTCAGGTCGCACTTTCGAAATATTTTGCATATTTCTTTCTTTATCCTCTCCGTTACCCTTGGTGTCTGTTGGAGGACCGCTAGTCCGTCATCTCTGTAAAGGCCAATTTCAACTCCAGGTATTTCGTTCAGCTGGGAGAGCAAGTAACAACCCACCAATTCGCAGGTCTTCGCACCATCATAGCTTCCCATGGTAACATCAAACAGTGAATTCGAATTTTTCTTCTTCCATGGTTGGCCGTTGCTGAAGAGGAGAGAGTGCTTTGCATTGATGATTATTTGGCGGTCAGTGGCTGAAATGTTCACGTGTCGGGATGCGAAATCAAGCGCGCGATTTAATAGGGCTTCCGATATTGAAGGGTAGAATTCAACGACATCAAAGCATATAAATGTCGAGTTCCGTTTGTTCGGTAATTGCTTATACCATTGGAGTACAGAAGACGTATTCTTCCACTGGTTAACTTTTGTGGCATTAACGAGTTCCTTGTTAATCTCTTCAAGGATTTGTTTGCTTATTCGGCCTACTTCAGTCTTCGATGGATTAATTAATCTGCAGGTAGGTCTGTTTGCAAAGTTATCCTTGTGGTCCTTTAACGTGATAAATGCGTCCTTCATAGCCATCGATTCAACTCGGTCGTCTATGTTTAATGTTTTGCTGATAGATCTGGCCTCATCATTAATGTCACTTATTTGTTTTATGTCGGCTTTCCGATATGTCTTAGTTACATTGTCATTTAGTAGCCGGTTATATTCCGGGGCGTCTAATTTATAAAAGTTGGTGGACTTATCGGCCTTAACAAACAAGCGGTGTTCGTTTTTGACTGATGCGATGTCGTTCTTCAAGGCATGCTGGAATTGGCACTCGACGTCTTTGTAAGCAATATTTTGTATCATAGATTTTGTTTTTTAAAGTGCATTCGAACGTGCAACGATGGATTGTAACGATGTTTTACGATGCTTTGTAACGGTCCGTTGTAACGGTTTATTGCGTCTTGCGCGAACAAAACGCTGATGTGTATTTTAGTAGGTTTCAGTTTATATGGAAACTAACTGATGAGTGGACTAGCTTTATGTTAGCCTGCGAAACAGATTTGTATTAAACTCCATATGTACTCAAGATCTGAGTAGTCACTTGAAAACCTTTTGTTATAAACAGCTCCTTAAGTGATAGAGCACTATATTGGCTCCAGCGCGTGATCAGCACCTAAACTGAACTATATATTATATATATATAGTACAGGAGTTTTCACCAGTGAGTCCAAAAATAGTGCTCGACAGTAAAGGAGCCAGTTATAATCAGAAGATGAGCTACTCAATTTCTGAGCACATATGGATTTTAATCTATATTATATAGATATATAAAGCGACTGAAGGTTGAACTTCATTAATCAAATTGGGAGAAACTCTAGCACGCGCAGTGGCCAAAGTTGTGGAACGCGTCAAGGAGTATAATTCACACGGGCAGTTTATTTTTGGAAAGCAAATGAGCTTGGAGTTTGTGTCAAGGGCAACAATGCTTTCCAGGGAAACCGACGGTTTTAATTTTCTCTAGACATAGTCAAAACTGGACTGTTCCTTACCCCTTTTTTTCTTCGAAGTGAACTACATACTTACGAAAAATCGCGAGTTAAGTATACAATTGGATCTGAAATGAAATACCCGCGATATGAACAGTCCACCTCAGCTGGGCGAGTCGACGAAGGTTTTTAATAATGAGTATCATTTCTTAAATTACTATTTCAGTATTATATATAGGTTTACTTATACCATTGAATGCATTATTTAATTGCTTTTATTATTCTTTTTTCTGGTTTTTATTTATATTTTTAAGACGTCCTCACTCCGCACGCCGCAATCCGCACTCCTCGTTTTCAGGACAGCCATCTTTCGCCCGCGCAAAAACACAGAAATGCGGGAAAGCGTGACCGGGAAAAAGAAAAACTTTTAGGGGCCGATTCAATCACAAATCCATATGCTGGCCGTGTAACCAGTGGTTACCCTTACATTTCTCTAGCTTTACTGTATTAAATACTGTATTGTTTCTAGCCTTCAGTTCACTCTCTGTTGGAGTTTAAGCGAGGAGGAAGAACATCCAGAGGGCCGGCCAAATCCTGAATGAGGCTGACGAGGCTTAATTATAAAATCCCGAATTTCTAAGATAAGGGGATATCACGGAGAAAAACAAAAACCATAGGGCCTGAGTTTCGCCTTTAGTGGCCATTTTCATGAATAAGGTATGTCCCTGGTTAGGAAAAAAGGCGAAGATGTGAAAACGCTTATTTTAAAGCTAGAACACACGTTCCTAATCGGAACCGTAAGTCGGCGATTATAAAAAAAAAATAATAGCCAAAAGTGCTCGATGTCCGATCATGGTCCGTATGCAAATATAAAAAACTATAGCCTCTATGCGACTAACGAGGATAAACAAGAAAACGCAAAAAAACGTTACTTTACACTCCAAATATTCCCGCCCACCCTCGCCGAGGAGCGTTTTTGTTCCTGGGAAATTCTCTGATTTTCTTGGTTTTCGATACTGGAGTGCTCGTCGTGTTTTTAGGGTGCTTGCAGGGAGGGGTATACCGCTCAAAGGACTAAGACCGTTTAGGAATTATTGAGTGGTTTTCTCTCGTATTAAAAACTCGCATCTGGGTCAGATACAACTGGTGTGATCAGTGAAGCCTGTCTCCCGCCCCCTAATGCGGGGTTTACACGATTTTTTGTTATACCAAATGATCATCCCTTAGCTCGGGCGGTCATGGGAAGAGCTAGTTTGGACGTACAGTACACAGTAAGAAAAAAGTCCTCGCCGAGGAGGTTGCCACCACCCCACAAGCATTAAATGGCATACCTTAACAGGAGTAACGGAGAAGCCCCACCCATCCTCTCCCGGTCTTAATAGGGTTACGATTACTTTTGATTAGCTCAACGTAGCGTCACTTCACCCACCCACCACCCACCTTCCAATTGGTCCACGTCCGGGTTATTACCAAAATCAGGTAAAGAAGGCGCCTCTACCAGCGTATCTTCAAGGAAAGGAAAAAGATGATGGGCTATTAGAGGTTCTGTTAAAGATGAAAAGCGAAGAGGAACCTTTCATTCGGAAGGTTTTCTCTGGAGAAGGAAAACCTCACCATCGTTCTTGCATCAGAAGATCATGTTAGCAGAGTTGGCAAAGTACAGCACATCAGAACTGGACTTCTCCATTGTTCAGCTAGATCTCACATTCAATCTGGGACAATACGAATGTACACCGATTTTTTACAGAAACCTTTTGCTAAAAAGCAAGAGAAGTGGTACATCTCCAGTAAGGCTCAGTCCCATTTTGATTCACTATCAAAAAGACGAGAAAACTTTTTGAGACTTCCTCCAGACAGAAGCTCCAGGAAATTCTGTCTTGTGGCACGGATAAGGAGACAGCGTTGATCAACGCAATCCAAAGCGTTCTTCCAAAGGCGGACGAAAGAAGTGTGAGGTGTTTTAAACATCTCCAGGATAACATGAAATCCGCCCTTGGCTCGTTTGGCGTAGCAGGAAGACAGCGAGACTACATTGATGACGTATTCGGCAGTTTGACAAGGACGGCATTTACGTGGCGGGGCTCCATGATGCAGAGTCTCCCGAAGAGTTTGTTGCCACACTTCAGTCTCTCCGACAGAGATAGGTGGAAAGAGGAAACAAATCAGAAATAGTTTACTCCTGGGTCTCAGAACGGCGAGAGATGAAACACGGCTTTGTTTTTTTAAATAAAACTGATGTCTGTTTAGAGAATTAAATTACCAAGTGTTAAGTCGTTCGAGGTAAGCGAGTAGTTATAGAGGGTCATTTTAAGCCTGTTACTGGGTTCCCCTCGAGTTCCGTGTGGGTTCCCTTTGGATTCCAGCCTAGGTAAATCATTAATATTCAAACTGCCTAGGTAAAATGCGTTCCTGCATACTAATTCGGTATAGGTTTACTAATAAGCGTCGCTCTAGTACAATGAAAACATTAAGGCTGCCTAAGCGTTGATACAAATAGAGAATTTTGGCGGAAACTATTGGAAAAAGAACAAGCCTATCGCGATAAAGACAGTGAGGCTGGTGATGAAGAAATGGTCTCCGAAAGTAGTGATAATGAAGAAGGCACAGAGACAGCGTCTGAATATAGTAAGCACTTAAGGCTTGACCTAGCTAATTAATATGCATATTTTTGTTTTAAGGGGATCGGTGTGTCCAATTGTTATGAAACTTGGCAAGCAGTTTTATATGCACATGCTTCCTCATTTGACCGGCTTTTTAATCTTAAATTTTGGTCACGTGACTCTTTAACGGCTAAAAACAATTCAAATCTTTAATCGAAAATGGGGTACTGAAAAACATCTTTTGCAATTGTTTTTAGTTCTTTGCTGCTTTACTTCTGTCGAGTGCTATTTTTTGCCGCCTTTTAATCATGTCCACATGTCAACAGAAACGGTTAATACAGAGAAACAGGTCACGTGACATGCTAAATGTTTAAATATCTTTAAACGAAAATAACCTATACCACCTTAAAAGGCTGATTTTGAATTCAATAGTGATTCTAAACAAATTGAATCAAAAACATTTTAGAAATTCTCAGTGCAAACATGCCCCATTTCCAAAAACACGCATTATGACGTCATTATTTCAGAAATGTCACGTGACACTAAAAACCACTGTGATGTTGTTAAACTAGTGAAATTCTATTTATTTCCCACTAAATGACGGCAATAAGCCATTTTATACTAAGAAAAATTAAACAAAGTATATTTCTTTGCGGGGGGTCACCTGATTATAAAAAGCCAAGCCTTAACACACTTGAGCACCAAGAATCAGAAAACCCAGATCTGGAACCTGAAGAAAATTCAGAGATTTTGCTTAAAGGAAAAGGTCTTTGCTGCTATTGCAACGGAGAGAACGTTTACGAAAGAGCAGTAGTCAAATGCCCTAGATGTTTTTGGCATGATGGTTATAGGATTTGTCCGATATGTGTACATCAAATTCCTGTTGATCGTAAACACTTGGCAGATGGATTTATTTGGTGCGCTGACTGCCACGCGGTGAAACACATTAACTCAAACACTTTAAAAAGGACTCATTATCCTCCAAGCGAAGATGAAGACGATTGATTTCCTAATACTTTACTCAGTTTTGTTCAGTTGTAATTTTCGTGTATGCATTTCAAATCTCTGTGTATTAATTTTTTTGTATTCGCTAATAAACGTAATAAAAGAAACAAGTTGTTCAAACATATTTATTGTCGCGTGTTGACACTTAATTAGCGGTCCGAGCTTCTATTGTTGTCATTTCAATGATAGAGCTGTCCCATGGGTTTCTCCGTTCGAGTTTTGTCAGTATGCAAATCTAGGGAGTGGAGTTCAGTGCGTGACTAACGGAGCGGAAAACTCGAGCTCTTAGCTAAGAATTTAATTCTCTCTCTCATCAGCAAAGCTGAGAATAAAAGCATGATAGCTTCTACCTAAATCAATCGGGGTTAAAAGAGTCCGGGCAAATTAACGTTTCGAAAATCGGAGAAAGTTTTCAAAGAAAGCTAGAGAACCTTATTACGCTTTCAAAACATTTGTGGTTGTCAGCGTTTCCGAATCACGGACAGTTAAACAAGCGCTCAAAGCAGTTTAAAAAACATGGCCGCTAGTGAAAAAAAAAAAACGATCTTCATGATAAACGTTTCGAATAAACTGAAAGTCTCGGAGATAGACTTTCGCAGCAAAGCGATTACAAGAACGATAGCGCTTTCGTTAAAATTCGCGCTTATAATTTTAACACATAAGAGATTTTTTCCAATCAGGGTTCATTAATAACGGGCAAGCCCAGGCAACCTTATTGTTTTCATTGTACTAGAGCGACGCTTATTAGTAAACCTATACCGAATTAGTATGCAGGAACGCATTTTACCTAGGCAGTTTGAATATTAATGATTTACCTAGGCTGGAATCCAAAGGGAACCCACACGGAACTCAAGGGGAACCCAGTAACAAGCCTTAAAATGACCCTCTATAAACTACTTAAGCGTGGCAAGCATTTTTTTTGTTAACATCTCAAAACTCTCATAAAAACATAAACACAAACGTTCCTAATGTAAACATCCCTCTTTTGAGACAGCTCAGTCTTCTGTCTTTAATGGGACTTAAAGTGTGTATTTAGTGAACGAAGCTCAAGTGTTAAACATCCGTACGTTTCTAGCTTTATTTAACCAAAAATAAGAAAAAAAAACCACTTTTCTGCTGTAGAAAAACGGCCATAAAGTTATTGGAATTAATAACTTGACATAATTCTTCGCCAAATTAACATTTTTGCAACGAAATATTTTACGACTTTCTCTTAAGCCAGGCTCATATTTTATTGTACACATACGTTAATATGGCACAAAAAGTCAGAAATGAAATGGCCTTTTTAATCAGCTAGCTATATATTGTCTTCGAAAAAGTTGTTTTAGATTTAGCAATACAATGCACGAGTGATGAAAAAAAAAAAATGTCTAGTTTTTCCCTTAAAAAATCAATTTTTTTGAGAGGTGTATAAGACAGCCAAGTTTTACCTGTTAAAGTAGGGTTCAGGTTTCGAATCTCTTTACGATGGCCAATTCACATTATCAACCCAGTTGATAAAACCAAATTATCTCACTTCAATATAAGCTGACAGGAAAGGCATTGAGATCAAGCAACTTTTCTCATTGGAGATTGCATTAAATATTCACGAAAGGGATCAACAATTCCCAAAAACATATTACATTGCAAAGTGAAAAATATGAAACATCCCGTGTCTCCAAGCTTTTAATTAGGCGCCAAAATAGCAGTTCGTCGAGCGTCTACATGTAGGATAACAGTTGTCTTATTTTGAACAAAATGTGCTGTTCGTCGACAAATTAAACCTGGAATTCTCTAGTTAAGTATTAAAAGAGGCCAAGGCAACTTTGTCTTTCAGCTAGCAGCAAAGAAAAGGAAAGCTAAGTTTTGACTACCGCACGTATTGCGAGCTCAGCCACCGTATGCGAGGAGATGATATCGGCCACTGATGTTGTCTTTTTTAATTATTTCGTTATTTTTGATTTTACTCTTTGACTTAATTTTTTTTAATATTAAGAGGCAATAAAGACACCACTTTTGAAGTTACGCAAGCGGGTGCAAGCAGACACCACCAACTATTTTGTGGTTTGGTGCGTCCTGTACGAGTGTAGTAGTTTTGACCACTTCCTTTATTATTATCGCTTTACCACGATGAACAACAGCAATCTTTTTCTTGAAATAGTTTAATGCAGTTGCTAATCTGAGTAATTACATACGAAATAGAACGTACTAGAATTTTCTTATGCAAACTGGTCACGGCTGGTCAAATGAATTCCGGTTCTAGATCGTTCTCGAACTTAGCTAAGACAATTTTTCGTAACACCCCTGCGGATGATCTAATCATCAGCCAATTACAGGCCATTTTTCAGCTCTTTTTGTCACAACTTTCCTCAGGAGAGTATTATCAAGCTGGCAAATTAACTATTCAAGCAGAGAAAATGGCGGCCAGTCGCGCAGCACTAAAATAAGTTATTACGTCTGGTATCAGTCAGCCATGGAATGCGCTTACGTTGATAATAGGATCGTGCTTACTTCGCCAGAAGAAATGGTGGAGTTTTCTCGGGGAACAATATTACACCCCAGTGCTAGTCAAAAACCCTTTTAACATATGTAAATTTATATTCGTTTGAAAGGACAATGAAAAGACCTTTACCGGGTATAGTTTCCTCCGTGGTAAACAAACGATTACGTCATTGGTGGGGAAATAATATAACCACGGTACTTAAGGACGTTCGCGCCCATTGCTACTGCGCATCTCTAGTGCGCACGCTATTCATTGGTCACGCGCGTGCCACGTCATTTTCAAGCGCGCGCACGGAGTCAAAAACTCAACAAAAGAAAGGGCTGATGACCTTTGCGTTAACTTTGAGTGCGAATATTTTTGTTGGATGCTCGGTGACCCCCACTTTTTTTTCGGCAGATCACTTCCTTTTCTGATTCTTTCCATAATACTAAAAAACAAAACAAATCTGTACGTGGGAAGTTTTAATTATTTCTCATATACTATTCAAATAGGGCCGAATTGGTGCGTGGATACAGGTGTGCGTAACTTAGAAGTTGTAATTTTTAAGGCTAATTCTAGCTGATTTAATGATATATGTAGCAAAGATCTATAAAATAGGCCTATATATGCTGTTTTAAGCACGCATAACTTAGATATGATTCTTCAACTTAAATATATGCCGATAGTAATGAATCCGGCCAGAATCGCCTCGAATGACTGGAAATCCTAGAAATGCTATGGTCCGGGCTGCGCCTTATCTTCAAACGAGTTCGGTGAACCCCGATTTTTTTTACGTTTTTAATCTAATCTTATCCTTTTCTACCTGCAGTCAAAGTTTTAAAAAAATCTGTGCGTGGGAAGTTTTTGGGCGCGAACGTCCTTAAGATGGCCATGGACAGCTTAATTCTTGAATCATCAGCCATGGAATGGGCTGACGGTGCTAAATAAGATCGCGTTTACTTCGCCAGAATGGATGGTCACTAACTCATTGGTCTCGGACGTTTTCTCGGAAAAAATAAAAATAAAACTTCAGGGCGCGTTAAAAACCCTTCTTTTCACTCAAAGTCATCTCGGAACATATGTAAATTCATATTCGTTTGAAAGGTCAATGAAAAGGCTTTTCCCAGGTATTTCTTTCCTTCGAGGTAAACAAAAATCTCTGATTACAAATGACGCTAAACCCACGTTATGCAAAGAATGTCACAACAAACATTGACCAGACCCAAGCCCCCACTCGGCCAAATGTGGAATCACGCAACTTACGATGATTATTCGCTAAAAGCTGTTGAAAAATCAATGCACTAGAAATCCAGAGACTTGTAGCGTGCGCTGTGAAGATAATTTTGGCTTGAAACGGAGTGCTGTACTATGATTATGTGGAGGAACTGGGCCGGCTGGCATGCTTTCAGTGCCCTTTTTTTCTTCGCTTCGAGCAGGAATCACTCCAGAATCGAGTTTGTAGCCTTTACTTTTTCTTACGAGAGGAAACTTAAAGAGCGATTAATAGCTTAAACGGCTTCGGATCGCAGTGAAAAGCAAAATGACAATAAAAAAGACAAGGTATTGAGGTCAGTTATTTTTGTTCGGCCAAAATGTCTATTGACGTTTTTCCCAATTCAAACCCTTTGTAAATTCAAAAATTGTATGTAACATAACACCTCCATATGCTGAAAGGCAAGAGTCACTTTCCACGTAATGAAACTCGGTCGTTATCATATGTAACAGTAGATGACGGTAGTAACTAAGTCAATTTTCACGAGCTGAACATTCGCATAAAAATTAAAAAAGAATACTAACTCTTCACAACGAGAGCTTGGGCCACCTGTGCCACACATAATGCTAAGACTGGAAAATGTAAATTTTAAAACGCTTTTAAAAGATCTAAAAGATCTTCTGGTTATAACTTAAGCAGGATTACTGTAAGGCCTATACAGGAGATTTACTCTCTTACCACTGCTCTACCGAATCAACTACAGTGGAGTGAGTCCAATATCAGTCAATCAAGGAAACATCTATTACCAGGCACTTTCTACAAGGCATATCGGACAAGGAATTACTTCTGTATGATCTTCGAGTCTTGTTCACAAGCATATCTTCTGGAATGTTACCCGTTTTGAGAGGGTCTCAGTTTCTCGAGCTAATAAGCTCGATTATTGCTGGCACTTCTCTTATCTATTTGTTGTAATATTTGTCTCCTTTATGGTAGAAATGTTTGAATGAATGAATGGATGGATGGATGGATGGATGGATGGATGGATGGATGGATGGAGGATGGATGGATGGATGGATGGATGGATGAATGTAATGAAAACTTTATTTGAAACAAAGTAAAAATATCAGTATTAAAATAACGGAAAATCACATGTAAAATTCTCTATTTAAAGGTTTGCAGATTAGCCGTGTGGGAGTCTGATGCAGAGAACCATTTACTAATGGCTTTCTTGAAGATGCCTGGAGATTCTGTAGAGGGAAGTTCCTCTGGAAGATTATTCCATTATTCCACTGAAGCTACGTTTCAGGTAGTCATTTCATTGTTTCGGTAAATACATTTTTTGTCCTGTGTCTTGAAGATCAAAGGAAATAGTTCTCAGAGTGAACTTGTTACAAAGATAAACCGGGTCAAGCTTATCAACGCACTTGTACATTAAATTTGCCTTTTGCTTCGCCCTTCTTACTGATAAGTTATCCTAGCTAAACGAGTAAAGAAGATAGCTAGAGTTCGTAGCATAACTTGATTTAGTAACTACCGGTACTCAGGCAGCACGATTTTGTAGTTTTTGACGTTTCTCACTCAGCTGCCGAGACAAACCATCCCAAACAACACTGCAGTAATCAAAATGTGGCCCGACAAGATCTTTGCATCTTTAAATAGCATTGTGCATGATAATAAAATTTTGGCTCGCTTAAGTGCACTGATACGGGAAGCGAATATTTTTCGAAATTGCGTGCATATGCCGCTTCCAGGATAAGTTTTCATCTGCGTTCAATCCGAGAGCTTTGCTATGATTTGTTTGGTTTGTACTGCCGTCTTGTTATTTAAAGATTGCAATTTTTGGCGTGAGCTAATGACCATAAACTCAGTTTTGGAACATTGAGGCTTAACTTGTTAGCTCTGACCTTTTCAGTTCAGTATTGATTGCGGTCTCAAGATCAATCATGTTAGATGCAGCAAAAGTAACATTTCTGGTCATCGGAATACATTCTAGGGGCGCCTAGGCTCAACAATTGATATAGATGAAAAAGAGAAGAAGACCAATTATTGATCCTTGAAGGGGGCGGGGGGGGGGGGGGGGAGGGGGGAAGCCTCCACAGTCTTAGGGGCTAGCACAGGAAAGGTGATCGCTTACGTTGCAAACGATTTGTCAGGTACAGCGGAACCTCGATTTAACGAACCTCTATTTAACGAACCTCTATTTAACGAAGTCCTCGATATAACGAACGATATTCTACGCCCCGGCCAAAGTTACAGTAAAATGTATGGAATAGAACCTCGATATAACGAACCTCGATATAACGAATTCTTCGATATAACGAACATAATCCGGAAGCCCAAACATAAAATCTACCAACATAAAATCTATATCTTCGATATAATGAATTGCAATGTCAGCACGCGACAAAAGATAAACGCTGAACAGATCAGCAGTCAACAAATGCTGCGATCCTTATGGTAAAGAGACAGCAACCTCTCAGTCAACGGATTTTTATATGTCATAGACATTTGCACTTTAGTATTTCTACAGAAGTCACCTGTGTTACAAATCAATCATTAACTATGACCTCGATATAACGAACATTTTGGTCGTTTCCCCTCAAATTCGTTATATCGAGGTTTTTCGATATAACGAACCCTCCATTTAACGAACAAATTTGGCCGGTCCCCAGCGACTTCGTTAAATCGCGGTTCCACTGTAAGACAATTCGTTAGCGAAGATTTAAACCGTACCATTTCAGGACATCTTGATTTACCCCATATTTGGCAGGTCTTTGCAAGGCAATTTTTTTAACCTATAGAGGTTTTTTTACCGCAACCATACATGTTGCATGGCAGGAATAATGAAAATGTTGTGCATTGGAAAGATCATTTTTTTTCTTTTCCATGGGAAAAGAATCTATTGTTCTTGCCATGCAACATGGCTGTCCTGCAAAACCTCTATTGTGTCAAGGGTCGAAAATTGTATAAGTCAGTCTTTTGATCACCCAGCTAAATAAAATGATGATATATATGAGATTGCGATCTCCCAGATGTCCTAAGTTTAGTTAACAGCTGATAAAAAAAAAAAAAAAAAAAAAAAACAACAACATATAAATAAGTCATGATCAGCAAACTATTTAATTCAACCACCATGTTTCTTTGTTTTACATCACTCTTGTCATTTACCACCTGAAAAATGCTGGACTAATCGACAGTTAACTAAACAGCAGACGATGTTTTGCCTTGCAGGCGAGAGGACCGTTCTTCTCACTGCACTAAGATGTATCCAAAGGCTTTGATGTGTTTCTCTCCATTATCTGGTGAGTAGGTCGCCTCGTTTCCACATGTGTTGGAGTCATCAAATTGCCCCCGGTGCCAAAGCCGATTCTGGAGTCACAGCTGTTGCAATCATTTTCCTGATTACCAACGATACCGATTCTAGCTTTAGACATAAGCGAATTAGTGCCCACAGCATTGAAGCCTTGCAAATTACAGCGTGGCTGTAAGGAGGCCTCTGGACCAATCAGTGACTTCCATTTTTCACGGCTCAATGAGGTGGCGCGATGTTGGCCATCAGCGATCAGTGAGTACAGAGAGTCG
Source organism: Platygyra sinensis (assembly GCA_019787425.1). Lineage (NCBI taxonomy): Eukaryota > Metazoa > Cnidaria > Anthozoa > Scleractinia > Merulinidae > Platygyra > Platygyra sinensis. The sequence continues at coordinate 36,936 of JAHPZR010007604.1, read as the reverse complement.
GCCTGCTTGTCGATGACGATGTACCTGATCTGTTGGTCATACTTCATACCAAGACAGATCTTGGAGAAGGGTGTCTCCCAGTAGGTCGGTAACTTAGTCTCTTGTGAGTCAAATCCAGTCTCGCCTCCTGTAAGGTTGAACTCGTTTTTGTTTGTCCAGAAGTGGGCATCGTAGTGAAAGGTTTGCTGTAAAGAAAAAGAAAACAAACAAAAGACAAGTTTCCCAAAATTTTTCAAGCACCTGAATAACGACAACTTTTTGACATTCGCCTTTTATCGGCCGCTGTGAATAACACCTTCCTTGATCTGCAGAATGGTTACTATAGACTTTCAGGGTGCCTTCCGAAAAATGCTATCTTCACGCTCTGCTCCAATTTAATCAATTCAATTTAATCAATTTGCCGTGAAACACTCAGCAGCTTGTAAACGGTATCAGCAGATTAATAGTAAAGAAGGAAAAGGGGGGAAAAGAGGACTGATAGCGACCTATTCAGCAAGCCGGGCGCATGCTATCATTCTTCGCGCTATTTGTTTTACTAAAATACGGAAACACACTCTTCGAAGCAGGGGAAACGAGCACTTGGAGAAGCTGTCTTGTTACATATCAGAGATTAAGTTCGACGGAAATTCCGCGGCAATTAACGTCTGGGCCAGACGAAGCTAGAGCAGGGCAAAGACGAAACATTCGCTTGCGATAGGAGCTTGCGTTGAAATGTGGGACGCAAGGACCGTGTAAAATCGCCTAGTCTATCACTTACCACCGTTTTCGTTGATACGCGACTTTGGAAAACAAAACACCCGCGGAAATGCTTCCAAAATTTCCGTCAGTCTTGCGCGTTATCGACAGATCGGATCGAAATCCACTAATCACAGCCACTAGTGTGACCTTCAGACCTTCCTTACGTCATGCTAGTGGGCTGTGATTGGTGGATTTCGATCCGATCTGTCGATAACATGTATGATTGACGTAAATTTTGGAAACGTTTCCGCGGGTGTTTTGTTTTCGAAAGTCGCGTATCAACGAAAACGGTGGTAAGAGACGTAGACAAACACCAAAAACGAAGATTTCTGTGCGAAAAAATAGGAATGAGGAATAAGCAAAAGAACTTGAGCGAAATACGACGCCGCGGCCCAAGGGGGATACTCGAGATTTCAAGTGACAGGGATGATCAAAGGATTTTTTGGGGTTTGAAATTTTTGATTCTGGGATTTTTTTGGGTACGAAAATTTGACAAGTATTTTTTGGGTAGCTTGATTTGAGTAGGGATTTTTTTAGGGTATTAAAAAGAATCGGTAGTGCCCTGGCTGCGTAATTCTGCGAATAAAGTACAAACAAAAGTGTTTTACTGTTGTTTAATAGTTAACTACACTGTATGGTGTCGCTTTATATCGCACGTGTTATAGAATAGTCTGCATTGTTTTGGCTATTCTAACTTTGGACACTGGCATGAACGTCTTGTGGCCTTTCCTTACTCTTCAGCAGCGGAAGTGTTCAGTTTTGTTTTTCAGTTACTGTTTAACTCCCAAGTCTACCTGTATAATAATAGTTTTCATTAATATGCCCTCGGTAATTACTCAAAAATGATATTGGAATATATGCTGTGGACAAAGGAGGAGGCATCATTGTGGTCCGTGCGTAAATAGAAGAAGTACTTACAGAATCGATATACAGTCGATATACAGCCGATATTACCAGACGAAATCTCGAGTTGGCTAAAATGCGACCGCTAACAGTCTTGGGAGGTGTGACATTTCGCCCGCTAAAGGTGTCGGGAGTTGATGACGAGTTATCCGCGTGTAATTTGCAGAGTTTGACAGCTCTGTTTTTTGCCAGTTTTTTTTTCTCTGGTTAGCTCTGGAGGGATAAAGTTTGAAATACTCCTTTGGCATCTCGTTAATTTGGATGGCTTATTTTTACTGAGTAATCGTACGTAGCGTAGAGCCCATGTGACGACTGGGTGACTGGCAGGGATCCAAATGTTGCGGCGTTTTAGTTGAGGACAAAAAGCTTGACTCTAATTTGCATATATGGCGACTGTAACGCGATACTTCTGTTTACATCTCACTTCTGTCACTTCTGTTCTACTTTCGAGATGCGTTTGCTCGTACACTCTTTTCTTTTACAAGAATGTCGTTTTTCCGGCCCAGGCTGAATATTCTTATTTTTCTGCCGATTTTTGGCTGAAAATATTCTTGTATTATTCCTACATTTAATGTATAGCTTATATATGACATTTCCGTTTTAGTATTTTTTGGGGTATCAATTACAAGTGTTTGGTATCTGGATCTGTATCGCGTTACATTGTGCATGTGCTCCACTACTTTTCGTTGAAGTCAGCTAGGCCAAGATGTCACGCCAAACAACACTTGGACGTTTTGGCTTTGAAAAAAGCATTTCGCACAGAAATATAGCGTGATTGAAACGAAAGTACCCGATTTTGTTTCAACTGTGTCAAGGACAATTGAGTGCCATCACTTAAAACTGTAATCATAAAACTAATTGAAGTTACATTTGAATTTGTAATATAATGGTAAACAAAGATAAATAACAACTGAAGATGGTCGTTCCACGACCGAAAACATGTTACAAGCAATTATATCACGTTAATTTAACTCTCTCGTTCTAATGAACACGTTACTATTGCACGCTTTTTGTTACCTCTAGCTATTTTGTAAGATTCCCAATTTCATTTCACGTTGTTATTTATCTTTGTTAATCATAAAACTGTATTGTAGTTATTCTTAAAATACGCTTAAAATTTTGCAAATTTCAGCCTAGATATTTTTATGAAATATATTCTTATATAAAAAAGAGTTTACATCAAGAAAATTGGTTTGTTTCAGTATCAGACTAGAACAACAGAGTGGTTGGATATTTTTTTCCAGAATGCACTTCGCGAGAGTATTATGTAAAGAATATATCATGTGATAGAATGAGTTAAACAGAATGTGTTGGTTTGGTTAACTTAGTTGATTCTTTGGATCATATTTATGATAATATGCTGTAAGTTTCTTGAACAGTATGAGTGACATAGTTTACAAAAAAAAAATAAAATTTTAGTTCATACAATAACGTTCAATATTGTTGTTTCCAATCAGTAGAAATAAAAGAAAGCGGGGGCAGCTTTAGTGATAACTATTACTAGTTCATAACGTTACTGTTGAAACAAAACCGTTCTTGGGTGTCTCTAGCACCCGCTCTAGCATTGTTAAAATGACTGCCAGATGAGGGAAAAGAAAAAAAATTCAGATGGTATGATGAATAAACAAACACGAGTGTTCAATTTCCAAGTGTTTTTCTTTGTGTTATAACATTACCCCTTTCTGAAACTTTCAAGGGCCACAAAATCGGCATGGGATTTTTTTGGGGTTAATTATTGGTCCAGGGATTGTTTGGGGTTTTGCCGGGCGCCGCAGATGAGATCAGTTGCCTCAAAAATTGTTATTGCTCAACTCCAGGGATGACACATTTTAATTGGCTTATCACAATTTGCAGCTCAATAACTCCTTCTAAAAATTGACGTTTTTGGGGATAATTATCTTATTTTCGTTTCTAGTTTTGAAAATAATTTTATTTGGAAAATTTAGATAAAGTCGCGTTTTGAAATTGTTGAAAAGAAAACAATATTTTGGACAAAATAGGCCTTTTGAAGGTCTACAGTAACCTTAAAAACTAAACCCCTTCAATTTTGTCAAATGTCAATGGGCGTAATACAAGAGGCTAAATAAACCAGGATCTTTACTTTCATCTAGTTTGTTATACCTTATAGCCATCAATTTTCATGACCAGTGTCCATCCTTAACCTCCCCATTCGCCAACGTCGCTTGTCATGTGACAATACACAGGGATTTTTCCACTGTCAGTCTGCAGCAAGTAGGCTTTATTTTCTCGCACGCTGATGATTAAAAATAAGATATTTCATGTTCAATCATACAAACCTATTTTACCCCATTGGTTATCAGTTCGAAGACAATGAAACTGAGAAATCCTTGGAGAGGTTTGAGGCAAATGATTTTTTTTTTTTTTAATATAACGAGGAATGATCAGTAATGATTAGATGTCGACTTTTACCGCATTTATTGAAAGATGTCTTTTGCCCTGGCAAGGACAAAACACTTGTTCATGGTTTTTAGCCCCGACAGTTATATTATTGCTACCCACATAGAGAAGCATTTCAGTGCCTCCTCACTACATAAGTGTCTTAGGCCTCATCACAAGCATGGTGAAAATCAGTAAAAACGTGAAAAATATTAAAACTGTTAACTTACCCAATGTCATACAATTCCTTGCAAGAAGAAGGAGAGCAATTGGGATCCGTTACTCCACGTTTACCTCGCTGAGGCTGCAGCGACACTAAGATGTCTTCACCAGCGTTCGCAAAAATGGTGAAATACACGAGACAAATAACAGTGACAAATTTCAACGGCACCATTGTCAACATGGTTGGAACCAAACGATATGTAAGACTTTCAACGACTACTGATAATTTTAAATTGAAAGATCCGTTAATAAACCCTTTCAGCGATGCTTTACATTAAATCTATTTTCTCCTTACACAAGCCCTTTTCTTTCCGTTGAGAATTGGTTAGTCGCTCAGTTCTCGAGCTTTGATTGGTTCTCGTGTTTGTTACAACCACCAACCAGTAGCAAGCTCAGGATGTTGAAGTTTTTGAAAGGGGGTAAAGTAACGATAGATACCCGTTAGAAAAAAAATCGAGCATTGAAGTCCTTTCATTCGCTGTCATTAAGTCAAATATCCAAAAAGCGTGAACAAAAAGCTGGTAAATAACCATAGCTACAACATCCCTTGAATTCAGGGCAATTTCCAAGCAGCTTTCATACCTAATCGTTGGGATTCTTTGTAAAACTGTCTCGTATCTTAGTAATACCACATTAACCATGCAAGGAAAGATCAAAACAACCTTTACGCATCCTTGTTCACGCATACTATTTGTATAGTCGAACAGTGTCATAACCATTCTTTTATCTTAGGCGATAATGCTATTGTGGTTTTTAGTCTAAAGGTTAGGATATGAAGCCGTTCCCCGGCGATTTCTAGTACAAAAATATTTAATATTCTGAAAGTCTGTTCTTTGTCTACTCTTATTGGCGCTAGCTTCATGTTTAGGCTCTCACAAGATGCGAAATTGTTTGCAATAATAAACGGCAGGACATGGAGTTTTCCCTGAAAGAGAAAGGTGGACAATATCAGAGAAACGAGGTGCTTAAACCAAGTTCATCGCTACACAGCTGAACGTAAACAAGACTCTTACTAGTTTGTATCCGCTCTCGATGAAAGCCAAAATACCTAAAGAAACGAGTATATTTAGCTTATACTTGCAATATTTTTGACGCAAAATAAACCTTGTAAGAGTTATAAACTTAAAAGCAGTAGCTAGTGATTTTTTTCTGGTGTGTTTTTGTTAATATTCTGAAGCTAGTCGCGCCAACTGAAATGAAATGCTTATCAGCTGCGTTCATAACTGCATACTCATTACTGAGGCCTGGTTTTAGCGTCGGTCGCATTTTGATGCAATAGTCAGAATAAAATTGCAAAACCTTTGCAAAATTTATGAGGATGAGTTTGTTTGGCAATGTGATTTCAATACTTCGGTAAATAAAAACAAGATTTAGACTTTTTATTATCATCATTAATCCTGGAGAGAGTAGGATGCCCGGTTCTCCAAACCCTTAATAAATCTTGGCCCTAGAAATCTGGATTGGAGATTAATTCCCAGTACAAAACTTGTCAGTACCGTAGACCTCATATGGTAACACTTTAATCGCTCATTTCACTCTCAAATTTTGGACACTTTCCAACAGCTTTCATATCGACACGTTAAGATTCCTTGTATGTCTGCCTCGTATCTTAGTAGTTCCAAATTAACGCTGCTAGGGAAGCCCAAAACAACCTTTACACAGCCTTTTCTGGGCGTATTTTTGTAATATCATCGATCTCTGTCATAACCATACAATTATCTTAGACAGTAATGCTTTTGCGGTTTGCATTCAGCAGATACTTGGCAGGTTAGCATATCGAGCTATTCCCTAGCGATGGTTAACACTGCACCGGGAAAATATGAACTCAATAAATTGACCTTGCTCCCAATGTGTGGCTTCATATAGCTCAGTTGGTAGAGCATCGCACCGGTATCGCGGAGGTCATGGGTTCGAATCCCGTTGAAGCCCTGATTTTTTTCAGGCTTCTTCTTTCCAATTGCTTAAATTGGAAAATTTACTGCGATGATCACTCTTCACATTCATCTACAACCGCAGTACAAAATATGAATTATTTCATATATACTTCACATCATTTCACTGCACGGGAAAATATGAACTCAATAAATTGACCTTGCTCCCAATGTGTGGCTTCATAGCTCAGTTGGTAGAGCATCGCACCGGTATCGCGGTGGTCATGGGTTCGAATCCCGTTGAAGCCCTGATTTTTTTCAGGCTTCTTCTTTCCAATTGCTTAAATTGGAAAATTTACTGCGATGATCATTCTTCACATTTGTCTGTTCTTTACTTCAGTATTCTACTTCACTTGTGTTTTAGGCTCTCGCCAGTTTACGCTCCTATTAAACATGTAAGACTTTATCTGAATAGCGGATGACAGCTAAAAGCAGTACATACAAAAATAATTGTTTGCAATGATAAATGGCGAGACATGGAGGTTTCCCTGGGAGATAAAAGTAGATAAGACAATATCACAGACAACAGGTGCTTGGATGAAGTTTAGGTATCATGGTAGGTGGATTGACAGTGTTTGGAAATCGCGCTCTTACGCTGGCACTTTGAAAGAAAACCCCATCAACCTATACATTTTCTGAAAGCTTAATAGTTATAGAATACAATCATATGTTTGAAGTTTTCTAAAAAGTTATTGTCGCAGTGATATGAAAAGAAATATCCAGAAACACTGCTTTGCCTAAACTGGTTCGCTTCCGCGCGTGAATTATCGGAGCGGCGCGAGTAACATCGGAAATGTTTTCTCACACATTACCCTCAAAAAGTGTGTCGGCGATTTTCCAGATGTGGTTTGGTTTTTTTTTCTACACCCTCCTAAAAACTGATATTCTGAACACGCGTGTTTCCTTCCACTACAAAGGCCATAACTCTGAAACGGAAGCGAAATTAAACAAAGCCCGACATCCTTTTTCGAAGGAGGTAATAGGGAACATATCTACCGATTTTCAGCCAATTTCGTTGGAAGACACGCGTAAACGAACTAAAAATGTTCATCCTTATATGCAGTTTTGTTTTATCGAGAAAAAGACCAAAACCTTTTGCGAGATCGGCATGATTAGGTATTAAAAATCCCCTCCGCGCTGACAGATGTCGGCATGGGTCGGTTTACCAAAACAATGGGTCATGACAACTTGAAATAAACAGACGTCTACGTTGCAATGAAATCGGATTCAGAGAAGCGAAAAACTACTTAGGTTAAAACAGGTTTGTATTTACACTGCCGCGATTATTTCGTCGGCGGCATTGCTATTTTGTTATTCGAGTTTAGACTTCTGCGTTCTCCAGGCATTTTCTGAAACCATATATACCTCGTGAAGCCAAAAAAAAGGGAAATTTCGAGGTCTATATCGTCTTCATCTACATCTGTGCTTGACTCGATCTCTCGCTGTGGAAGTTTCGGAATCGCGTCCGTTCTCCAGCAATTTCGTTCGACTAGCGCTTGTTGTATTTAGACCTTCAGCTTCATTGGCGGGACTTGTGTCCTCGAGTTCCTTCAACCATTCTTTTTAGTTTAAAACAATGCTACCCACAGTCGCTCAGATCAGGAGCCAAAGATCTTGCTCGACGCTGGTTCCACCAAATTTTCACCTCTTCGGCTTCTTCGTAGACGAAACGGGCAAGAAGTTTTCTTGCGTGTTTTCGTCCTGACATAAAGAATATTTGACAAGAACGAAGAAAGCTTAAGTTGCGATGAAACAAGCAGATCGAGAACGGTTCGCGTGCGCAAATAAAATATCACACCGCAATTCGCATTACATGTGAAAACTAACGGTGAATTTTAATTAGAGCTGTCAACGCGTCGTAAGCGATTCCATGAGATTCAAAAATAGTTTTTCTCTTTATCGTAAAAAGTAAAAAAAGCTGTTTTCTCCATTCTTTCTGGAAATTATTTTTCTCAATCTTCTCAATTTGAACAGCGAAAAAAAGATTTTTCGCATTTTCTTAAAAATCCACCTACCATGATACCTTAATCGCTACACAGCGGAAAGTAAACAAACCCTCATTAGTTTGCATCCGTTTTCGATGAAAACAAAAGTACCGAAGAATCGAATATATCTTATACGTTCAAAATTTTGGACGCAAAATACACCCTCTAAAGCGATTTTCTATGATTTAAACAACAAACAAACATTGATTTGACTTTACAATAGGCGGAAAAGTCAGTTCATGATGATAAAATGAAACATTTGCATCTGCCGATTTATTGCCAACATATCCTTTAAAAAAATGCATTGTAAATACAAAAGGAACTTTAAGTGTAAGTTATTACAGTTGTTCATTGATCTGGTTGGTTGTCTATACAGAAAGGATTTCACAAATTTGACACTTAACTGGGAGCAACTCGCCTCCTTTAATGGCTTGGTTAAGGAAGTTTTGCGGACTTCTCGAGCGACCCGGCCCTTTCCGCCATCAATTGAGTTGTTAAGATATTTTAAACTATTAGCCCATAAATATAGTATTAAATTGTCAAGTAAAGACACATAGAGGAATCGTTCGAGCGGAGAGTTCTAATACTTCACAGAGTCAGAAGATTAAAACTTCCAGAGACTTTGGAAAATATATTGTAACCAATAAACTTTCTCCTTCCGACATCCAAAACAACTTCAGGTGTTTATGTTCTGTTTTTGCCCCTTGTAAAGTTGAAATATCAAGAAATGGTTCATTTTGGTTGAAGGAGTGCAAGAAGGTGATTTGCAAATCTATACAGAAACAACTGAGAACACGAACTAATTAACAGGATGGCAGAGAATTGACTTCCTGTTTCTCGTTTTTCATTGTTTCATTTCGAGCTCGACTTTCGCAGATTGACTTGTTAGTGGGAAGGCCATCAGACTCTACGCTTCGTAATTTGGCTCACAACGAAAGATGTTCAGATTGCGGCAAACATGACGTCAAACAGAGCGAGACAAAATGTTCTTAACACTCATAATCTGCATAATATCAAATTTATGATGGCAGTCATTTTTTTTTTATGAAAAGTAATTGCACACACTTCCCCCCCCCCCCCCCCTCCCCCCCTTTACTGTAATCATAAAGCCCCTTTCTGATGCCTTCCCAAGTTGTCACGCGGAAATCGAGATAAGTGCAGAAAAACTTACTAGGCTGAGTTTCTCAAAAATATCAGACTATGTAAATGAATGCATGTAGAGTTGCGGAATGCGACTTTGTGAGCTGGTGGAAATAATTTCATATTGGGGGCAATTCGTCTATTGCATAAGTAGTTACGAGTTAGGTTTGAGCTTAACTCAAGACTACCTAAATCTCATTACAGTTTTTAGGGAGAGAGAAATTTCTCTAAATGTAGGCAATTGCCATTAAAAAAACATAAAAGCAGTAGCTAGTGAGTTTTTTCTTGAGTGTTTCTCTTAATATTTTGAAGCTGGTCACGCCGAACTGAAGTAAAATGCTAATCAGCTGCGATCATAAATGCATACCATTACTAAGGCCCGGCTCTAACGTGGCATTTTAGATGCAATATTCAAAATAAAATTACAAAACTTTTGTAAAATTTCTGTAGATGAGTTTGTTTAGCAGCATGGTTTTAATGGTCCTGTAAATAAAGACAAAATTTCGACTTTTTATGATCATTATTACCCTTGGGGAGCGAAAGATGCCTGGTTCTCCAAACCCTTAATAATTCGTGGGTCCCATTTCTTACTAACTTTGGCCCTAAAAATCTCGATTGGAGATTGATTCCCAGTACATAACTCGTGCCGTAGACTTCATATGGTAACACCTTTAATCGCTCATTTCCCTCTTAAACTCTCAACACTTTTGAACAGCTCTAGCTCAAAGCTGACCGTCAAGATTCTTTGTGGGACGGCGTCGTATCTCAGTAATAGCTCATGAACGCTGGAAGAGAAGCGCAAAATAACCTTTACACAGCCTTTTTCGGCCGTAGTTGTGTAATATCATCGAAATCTGTCATAACCATATATTTATCTTAGACAGTAACGCTTTTGTGGTTTGCATTCAGCAGATACTTGGCAGGCTAGCATACGGAGCCGTTCCCTTGCGATTCTTAACACATTAAAATTTAATTGTCTAGAAGTCTGTTCTTTGCCTACTCTTGGGCTTGCTATGTGTTTTAAGCGCTCGCTAGTTTACGCCCCTATTAAACATGTAAGACTTTTATCGATCTGAATAGTGGATGAGAGATAAAAGCGATATACGAAAAGAATTGTTTACAATGATAAATGGCAAGACATGGAGGTTTTTCTGAAAGATAAAAGTAAATAAGACAATATCACATACAACAGGTGCTTAAACGAAGTTAATTGCTACACAGCGGAATGTAAACAAACCCTTATTAGCGGCACCGTTTTCGATGAAAACAAAAGTACCGAAGAATCGAATATATCTTATACGTTCAAAATTTTGGAAGCAAAATAAACTCTGTAAAGACAGCGGTTTCCTATGATTTAAACAACAAACAAACATTTATTTGACTTTACAATATGCGGAAAAGTCAGTTCATGATGATAAAGTAAAACATTTGCATCTGCCATCACGTAGGATTTATACATTGCCGACATATCCTTTTAAAAAAAATTACATTGTAAATACAGTTGTTCATTGATCTGGTTGGTTGTCTATACAGAAAGGATTTCACAAATTTCACACTTAACTGGGAGCCACTCGCCCCCTTTCATGTCTTGGTTAAGGAAGTTTTGCCGACTTCTTGGGCGACCCGGTCCTCTCCGCCATCAATTGAGATGTTAAAATATTTTGAACTATAAGCCCATGAATGTAGTATTTCTTAAGGAAAGACACATATAGAGGAATCGTTCGAACGGAGAGTTCTAATACTTCACTGAGTCAGGAGATTAAAACTTCCAGAGACTGGAAAAGTTATTGTAGACAATAACCTTTCTCCTTCCGACATCCAAAACAACTTCGGGTGTTTATGTTCTGTTTTTGCCCCTTGTAAAGTTGAAACATCAAGAAATGGTTCATTTTGGTTGAAGGGAGTGCAAGAAGGTGATTTGCAAATCTATACAGAAACAACTGAGATCACGAACTAGTTAGTAGGATGGCAGAGAATTAACTTCGTGCTTCTCGTGTTATATTGGTTCTATTCAAGCCCGACTTTCGCAGCTTGACTTGACGCTTTGTAATGTTGATCACAAGGAAAGATGTTCAGTTGCAAACAGGATGTTGAACAGAGCGAGACAAAATGTTCTTAATCTGCATAATCTGCATAATTACCAAATGTATGATGGAATTCAGGTTTTTATGGAAAGTAACTGACGCATTTTCCTCTACACATACTGTATAATAAAGCCCTTTTTTTATCCCTTCCCAAGTTGTACGCGGACATCGAGATACGTACGGAAAAATGTACCAGCCGGAATGCGAAATTTTATGAGCTGGTGGAAATAATTTTCATATTAGGGGCAATTCGTCTATTGCATAACTTGTTAGGAGTTAGGTTTTGAGCTTAATTCGAGATTAACTAAAATCTCATTGCTTTTTACAGCACACTTATTGTCTCAAATCAAAGCCTATAAAGGCTAATATATTGAGATGTTAAGAACTGCGTTTACTGTCCAGCATCCTACAGTTTATGTGACTGCACTAAGATGAAGCCATGGCTTTGATGTGTTTGTCTCCATTGTTTGGTGTTTGCGTTGCTTCGTTTTCAAATGGGTTGGGCTGCTCCCGTACCAAACCCGATCCTGGAATCACAGCTCTTAATTAGCAACGATGCCGATTCTTGCTTTAGTAGAGCTGCGATTAGTACCTAAAGCACTGGAACCTTCCTTGTTACAGTTGATCTGTAAGGAAGCCAGTGAACCAATCAGCGACTTCCACGTGTTACAACCCAGTGAGGTGGCGCGTTATTGCCTGTCAGCGATCAGTGATTACAGAGAGTTGCCCTGCTTGTTAATGACAATGAAGTTAATCTGTTGGTCATTCCTCATATACCAAGACAAATCTTGGATAAGGATGTGTTCCAGTAAGTCGGCAACTTGAACTGGTGTCTTGTAAGTCAGATCTAGGTCGTGTGCTATTGGGATCAACCGTTTCAACAGAAAGCGGTTTAGTTTAACGCAGTTGATTTTTTCCAATGGAACACATTTCCAACCATTTTCGGTCGAAACGCGGTCACTTCTGGGAATAGTCATTACCAGACTACCGTGTAAACTTCATGTCCCCAGATCCACGGGGTAAATGTGGCGGCATTTGTAACCCAGGCTCACTGTGCGTGGCACGTGACATAACACGGGTAAATTATAGAGATGATATGGGGCGAAGATTAGGTCTGAAATTCGCTAGAAAATGGAAATAAAAATCGATGAAACTTACCATGTAGCGAGCCGTTGTTGTTGTCTTTAATACGTACACGTAATTTTGGGGAAAAATAGTCTTCATCACCTTTCCTTCATAGTAAAGTGGCAAGCTAGGAGGTTGATGCCAATATTGGGCTCCTATCGACCCAAAACAAGCACGTTTTTTTTTTCGCTAAAATCGATTCATTCGCTAAATAAACACTCCAGACTCGTGGAACATGAATTTCTCTAAACCACGAGTCCACTGAAGCATCTCCAGCTAGCGATTCAATGAAGACAATGGTTTAGAAGGCAGGAATTCAAAATAACACTCTTCTAGACATTTGACTTCATTGAAATATAATGAACACAGTAGGTTTATTATATTTCAATGAAGTCAAATGTCTAGAAGAGTGTTGTTTTGAATTCCTGCCTTCTGAACCATTGTCTTCATTGAATCAGTGGTTGAGTTTGTTAACACCAGCAGCGCTGATCAGGACTTTAACTAGCTTTTTCTTGCGAGCGAGTCTGCAGGGCTTTGAAGTGTTGTTTACGACTAGGTAGCATCGTCTTGATTTATTTCCTCAGGTCTCTTCCTGGCAAAACAATTATAGACAGCGACAAGATCTCTTTCAGTTCCGTCAGTAGTTAACATTATTACTTACCGAACAAACCCTTGACGTACAATACTTTGAACTCTTCGCTTACCGATGCGTTGGGTTTATCGATTCCCCTTTCCTTGCTTCTTTAGCTGTTTTTGCTTGGATTGAGGAACTTTCCTGGTTTTCTCAAAGACCAAGTCGTTGATTATGCTGGCAGAGAAAGCTTCCTTGTTCAATGAATTCTTTGGCTCTGTGTTCTCCACCAAAATATCAGATCCGAGCTCCATGGTCCTTCATGATGATGTAGTCAATCCTGACCTACTGATGGCAGTTTCAACATCCAATTATAAAGTCAAAGATATTCTTAGTAAGTTGGATATTAACAAGCCTACTGGAGTGGATGGTATATCTGCTAGGATTCTGAAAGAGTGCGCGCAAGAGCTATCACCTCCTTTGACTTTGTTATTTAACTTTGTGGAAAAAAGCCAATATCACCCCTGTACACAAAGCAGATGCCAAGGATGTGGTAGAGAATTATCCGGATTTCTCTACTATCTATACCAAGTAAATGTCAAGAAAAGATGGTACATAATGCCATATACTCTCATGTTGCTCCCTACTTGACTGACTGGCAACATGGGTTTATAAGAGGTCCTTCATGTGCTACCCAGTTGGTACTAACACACCATCAGTGGACCAAGGCTCTGGATGATGGATTACAGGTGGATGTAGTTTTCTTAGACTTTGCTAAGGCCTTTGACAGAGTGTCACATGATATACTCTTGCAGAAACTGTGCAACTTTGGTATCTCTGGTACTCTACTGAACTGGTGTAAGGATTACTTAACTGATAGAGAGCAAAGGGTTGTCATTGAGGGACTGAGTTCCTCCTGGACTGTCATCCCATCTGGTGTACCACAGGGTTCCTTATTAGGTCCCCTGTTCTTTGTGATATTCATCAGTGATTTACCTGATGCAGTTATGGCTGATAACACAATTGCCTTATATGCTGATGATTGTAAAACATCAAGAGTGATAAATTGTCCTTCCGACTATCAAGTGTTTCAATCAGATCTGGATAACTTGTACTCATGGAGTCAACAAAATCTAATGGACTTCAATGTGAAGAAGTGTAAACTGATGCGTATCACCAAGAAGAAGATGCCTTTCCGCTCTGATCTTCAGCTCAATAATAATACCTTGGAGGAAACATCTGAATTCTGTGATCTTGGTTTAGTTACTACGAGTATGCTGTCTTGGAATGCCCATGTCGACAAAATATCAAGTAAGGCTAATAAGATTCTTGGCCTCATT